>JACXGI010008029.1:13930-35068 GCA_016801175.1 Esox masquinongy
ATTTGTGATTAATCAGAGTCACTTTAAATGATGGCAGGTGTGTAATGACTTCTATTTAACATGAGTTTGAATGTGATTGGTTAATTCTGAACACAGCCACATCCCTAGTTATAAGAGGGTGTGCACACTTATGCAACCAGGTTATTGTAAGGTTTTTATTTTTCATTTTTCCCCCTCGAAGATTTCAGTTTGTTTTTCAATTAAATTGTTCACATTATAGGTCACATTAAAAGTGGAAAAAGTTCTGACATGATTTATCTTTATCTCATTCTTTTACATTGCAAGAACCTAGCATTTTAACAGGGGTGTGTAGACTTTTTATATCCACTGTATATACCTGAAAAAAGAAGCTAGCCATTAGGCCTTTCATTAGCTAATTATTAGGGCAATACATAGGGGCAAAGGTAGGGGGTTAAAGCTACACTAGGTAGGCATTTTTCAGTATAAAAAGAAGGGATGTGTAGACTTTTTATATCCACTGTATCAGTCCAGGGAGGCTACTGCCTATGTTTTATAATTATGTTGTGGGTTTGACGTTTGTTTTCATTTGAGTATGTATTTTATATTTCTCTCTTTGATTTAATGTTTTATTATTACGTTGTTATTATATTTCTATTCTGATATGTTTTACCAGTCTTTTTTCTGTAATGTAAGTTCTGGTGCTATCAGAGGAATAACGTCTGTGTAAATGTAACAATTTGCTGATGACGGATAATACAAGTTCTTGTGCTGCTGTTTAGACATCGATGTAAGGTATTATCCCACAAAAGGACTGACGAGTTTATCCAAGCGCTGGAGCGTGAGGATTGAGAAACTGGGGTGGTTCAGTAAACATTTATGGGAACTGTAATTCATTGAGGATGAAAATAAAATGCATGTACAGACATGGCACAAATGTCCCCTGGAGAGTCGAGTAAGACATTGATGTAAAGATTATCTCACAAAGGAACTGACAAGTTCATCCAAGTGCTGAAGTGCGAGGATTGAGATACCGGGGTGTTGAAGTTCATGTACAGTCCCCTGGAGACAACCGGGTTAGAGATTTGTAACAATCTGACTGTTGTAATTCTATTGCATTCTTATATTTTTCTTTTCACTGTAAAGCATGTTGAATTGCTTTTATGTATGAACTGTGCTATATAAATAAACTTGCTTGTTAGCTTGCTTGCTTGCTCTGTGTGTTCATCACGTATAGAGCAATTTTACTGTAGCATTTTGGAGAAATTCACATTTAAAGGTATAGTGCATCTCTATTGAGACATGGATGCTGGCACACTTAAAGAAACATTACAGGCTCAATACCCATGTTTAGTTAACAATTCTCATTGATGTGAGTTAAGGTAGGTCCCCTGTATGTGTCCACGTCATATAGCGAAATGTAACTGTAGGGATTTGGAGAAATTCACATTGAAATTTATAATGCATCTATATGGCGACTCAAATGCTGCTACACTTAAAGCTACAGTAAACGTTCAATTACCATAATTAGTCAATGATTCTAATTCATTTGAGTTAACGTAGGTCCCCTCGATGTGTACACAACATATAGAGAAATTTTACTGTAGCATTTTGGAGACATTTACCTTGAAAGTTATAATGTGTCTCCATGGAAACATGAATGCTGCTTCATTAAAAGCTAAGGTAAACCCTCAAATCCCATAAATCCCAAATCCCATTGCTTGTATATAAACAAGCAACGATACACATGCGTCGTGTAATGGTATTTAATGGGTTTTTATTGACATTGAAAGACAACAGCCTTTAATTCTGAAGGTGTTGCACATCTCTCTAATATAGTAATGCTCTAGTGGTACTGTTTGCCCAGAGCGGACACAACCACACACATTAACATTTAGAAGGCTTGGTGGGTGTAAGAATCGAAAACTGCGGGGCCAAGACGTGCGGCAATGCACACGGTGTTGCACTCGGCCAAGAGCTGTGGAGAGAGGAAGATAAGAGCCACATAATTAAACATAGGAAAAGTCTTCAATTTAGCAGACACCCTTACGCAGAGCAACTTATAAAAGCAATTACTACATGTTAATCACGGCTCAACAGCAAATCAAATAATTTTACCCTGCAGTTCAAGGATGCTTTCAAGCGACCTTTTTGTTACTGGTTCAAAGCTTAAGCCTAACCATTTGGCCACCTGACTCCTAAATGTCAGGTGGCCAAGTGGTTTCTCCTAAATGTCACTTGGACATTTTTTTTTCCATTTCATAGCATGATGCACAAAGCAGTCCAGTGGTTTTCACAATATCACAATAGTCCGCGAGGTTAGTGCAGGTGATTAACGATTTTTAGGCTAATGATATTATCATTGTTTTTATATGTATTTGTAATAATGTTTTAACCATATAGAACGGTATATATATATATATATATATATATATTAAATTCACTAAAACAAGTCTGCGACCATGTGAATGGTGGTCCTCAAAAGCTTTTGAATGTCGGTTTAATGGTCCCAAGCAGTGAAAATGCTGGGAATCACTGATCGATATCACCAGTAGATTATTTGTGATCCCCATCCAACCACCACCCCCTCCAATCCTTAACTTCAGTAGCCTATACATAAGTTGAGTTACCTTGAAGTTGTCAGGATCCACATGCAGTTTCCCGGAAAGGGTCACACTGAGTGCAGTTTAGGTTTTCTTGATGTTATCCAGGTTCTGCACAGCCATGCTTAGTGCCCGCATCACCGTTATCCCATGAATAATCACTTCGGGGTTACCCAAGATTGCAGCTGAGTCGGCCTGGTTCCCGAAGCTGCTGAAATACATCCGATTCCATGGAAACACGATCAGAAGTCTAACAAGACAATAGAAAATAAATAGTATTATCCCATATTAAACATCCAACTCAAATCAATTAAAAATGTATAATAGTGGTCCAAGGAAATACTTCACCTGGCCACGGCTTGGAGTCCTATCTCATCAGCATTGATACTTCCCCAGACGCTTGCTATAGCACTGCGCTCAGCTGCGTCCACTCGACCATATTTACGATTTAGGGGTTTCTTTGACTCGTACAATAGTTCTCCTATAGGAATCCCCAGCGAATGTCAGTCTGGGTTCAATTTATTTATTAGGAGTTGCCCCACCTTTCACAAGACGCGACATTTGATTGGTCTGATTGCCGACGTTCTGCTTGAATATTAGGCAAGTGGTCATAATGTTATGGCTGATCAGTGTATATGAAAATGGTTGACCCCAGCAAAATATATTTTCAATATATTATCACCCTCCCCGAGTCTTCGAAAATTAAACATGACCCACCCCATTCAAATGTCCCTGGACCAAAGGAAAAGCTGATATCTATTGGGAATCAAAATAAAATCCAATGGTGTTGCCTTATAAAAATGTCCTGCTTGTGGTAAACCCAACATCTGCAACTTATCCAACCGCGGGCCACCTTCCCATATTCTCTGATGTCACCCTGGCCCTCCACACACTACACTGGCTTTAGATGAAACTTGCAATCACTAAGAGACCATGATGTTTGCCTACAGAACAGCAAAGGGATATGTTCCTACCTTCAATCATTGCTCAAACCCTACTCTTCTTAATGCTACCAATGTTCTGGACTCTTGGCTGTCCCGCTCCTAATTCTCTTATTCGTCCTGGCACCCCTATGGTGGAACCACCTACATTTTTATGTTTGGGCAGCATGCATGTTTCATTAAAATCCGTAAACCTTACGTTTCAAAATGTGGGAATGACAATTTTAAATATAGCCTAGTTCACTTACATCGGGTTTTGGTGCTAATCAATGTAAAATAATCGGTTGGCAGTGACCGTGTGAGAAAATACATATTTTAATATTGACATCACTTTAAAATTCTAGTAAATCACGCAATCATTTCTCCAAGCTGAAGGAAATAACTTTGTTTTCAAACAAAAAGGATTTTATCACGTATTTGAGCCCTCCAACAGGTTAACTTACAGGACAGTGGAGAAATGACGGTTGACAAGGGGAGGGCTGACGATTGACAAGGGGAGGGCTGACGATTGACAAGGGGAGGACTGACGATTGACCAGAGTAGGACTGATGATTGACAAGGGGAGGGCTGACGATTGACCAGGGGAGGAATGACGATTGACCAGGGGAGGGCTGAAGATTGACCAGGGGAGGAATGACGATCGACACGTGGGGGGGGGGCTGATGATTGATCAGGGGAGGAGTGAAGCTTAAACGGGTGATGTTTGACAAGAGGAGAGCGGATATTTGACCAAGGGAGGAGTGATAACTGAGGAGGAGGAAGAACAGAGTTTCTTTGGAGGAATGATAATGTTCCTAATATGGATGCTGTAGTAATGATAATGTTCCTAATATGGATGCTGTAGTCTAGTCCTGCTCCGGGGGTGGAGCCTCCACCTGTCCCGGCATCCCTTCCTGCCTCGGGGGCGGAGCCTCCACCTGTCCCGGCATCTATTCATGCCTCGGGGGCGGAGCCTCCACCTGTCCCGACATCCCTTCCTGGTCCGGAAAAACATGAAATGTGCCGTAGACCAAGTAGTTAGGATCACAGTTGTTATTTAAACAAATTAGATTATACATAGAATCCTAAATATTCATAAAAACTGCCATACAGGTAAATTAGAGGCACAGGCCATACACAGACCTGTCAAAATTAATTACCTCTAATAGGATTTGGGAGAATTCTGAGGTAATTTTGTGTTATTATAGGCTCTGAAGACCACAGCTCGGTCTCAGCGCTACGTTTTTCTATTGAGTCAATGGCATCCTACCACCTTTGGTCATTCCAAATCTTTCCGTTCTGAGTCTTTGCTTCCCTGTACTGTTGATCTGTTTGTTAGATCGGAACCATTATGAGAAGCCTAAAGCAAATGATACACATCGCTATTCGAATAGTGCAATATGCGGTGTATGCGAAGCACCTGACGCGTAACCGCAAACAACGCAAACACCGTCGTAAGTCCTAAAGTCCGGGGCTTGGCACCAAGTGAGAGCCGGGCCACTCGGCCATGGCCTAGTGGCCAACTGGTAAACTGGTAAAACACCCGTGTTTGGCACTAGTGGAAACGGGGCATAAGAGGGGCCGAAATTTAGGTAGAAATCTAAAGAGGAACCAGGCTCGGAGGGGTGACTAGTTCTCTTTCGGTTGTGCCAGGTGAACATTTTAAGAGTACAAGTTGTAATAATTAATAAATGCATTTAGGCTGTGTCCAGAGTCTATAAAACCTAATCCAGGTCAGAAGCATGACCAGATGGACAAGGACAAGGACAACCGGGTGGGGGGGGGGGGTCATCAGACTGGCAGCTGGAATCATCGGTTATTGTCTTGATCTGCAACACAGCCAGGAGGACTTTGGACAGTGGCAGCAACGAGTCTTTAGAGCCTGGTACTCGGGTGGTATGGGCCAACAACTCCTCGTGTCCTATAAGTTTGAACGGAGCAGGAGACAAGGAAAATTTGGAGACTGCAATCCTTAGGTTTACAAGAGTCTACAGTGGAGAAGGAGCTTAGGAACAAGCTAGTGTTGAATGCAGAGCTGTAGTCCACGAACAACATCCTCATGTATGTGTTGCCTTTTTCCAGGTGGGAGAGGGCGGTGTGTGTCAACAGGGCGATGGCATCATCCATAGATCTATTGGGGCGGTATGTAAATTGGAAGGGGTCCAAGGTATCAGGAAGGGTGGAGCATTTGTGAGTTCTGACCAGCCGCTCTAAGCACTTCATGATGGTGGAGGTCAGTGCTACAGGGCAGTAGTCATTCAGGCAGGTGATGGAAGGTTTCTTCGGTACAGGGACAATGGTGGTCTGTTTGAACAAGGAGGGGACTGCAAACAAAGACAGGGTTTGCAGAAAGAGACAGTTTGCTTCACAGTTAACAGAGTATGTTAAAGAAATCTTCTTAGACAAAGTAATTCTTACATATAACTCATGCAACTGCGGTGAGAAAACTGTGTTGCTCCACTGTCCAAAACCCTGGACACCCACTTCATTACAGCAGACAACCCAGCTGTTAAGTCCAAACACCACCTACCCTAAAGTGACGGCAACCAATAAGAAAGATATACAATGAAAATGCATCCCATGCCTATACAATATACATCAATCATAGAGTCTGCTGCCATTGCAGTAAAATGTCAGAAGTTACAATAAAAAAATTGGACAAGAATTTATACCCAGTATTTAGTATCTAAGGTAGTGATTCAATTCCCTGTGTACTCACACCCAATATTAAAAATGGCACACCTCTAAAGGGGACTGTCTATAGCTCCCACACCACTGTATGCATCGTGCCAACCCCCCCCCACCCTTCATCCAATTATGTCTTGTCCCTTGTGCTCTATGGATTGCAGTCTCCTTCATGTATTCAGCAGCTGCAGTTCCCTTAGGAGTTTGTAAATACACTGTAGGAGACCCAATTTTAATTTAGGGGTTATTTTGTCTAGTTGTATACCCCTGGACCCAGAGGTATTTCGGTAAGTTTGGTAACCTGTACAATGCGGCTGCCATCCAGGGAAACCCTATGGTGGCCGCTCATGGAAAGATCGTTCTACACGGGCTAGACTGGGCTGTTAAGAACATGGATAACATCAAGGCCACCTACGCTGAGCTGAGTGTGCTGCACTCCGAGAAACTCCACGTGGATCCCGACAACTTCAAGGTAAAGCTATACCTACATGATCCATCTTGAACGGTCTCACAAACATATCAGTTTTATAATATTTCGTTTCGTTCGAGATTTCTACTAATTTTATAACATAGCAACAACTCTAACCGCAATTCTGACTTTAACCCTCAACTATGCACCTGTATTGTGCTTTGTACAGCTGCTGGCTGACTGCCTGACTGTGGTTGTTGCTGCGAGAATGGGTTCCGACTTCACAGCTGATGTCCAGGCGGCTTTTCAGAAGTTCCTAGCGGTGGTGGTGAGCTCCCTGGGAAGACAGTACCACTAGAGCCTCTTCACTTGGACTACCAACAAAGGGTGGTAATTTGCTTGTAGGTGGCCCATGTTGTTGTTCCAACAAAGCAAATAAAAACGTTTACAAATTAATAATTGGTGCCATATTTTTCTTGTATGATCATCAGTATGGTTTCACAAAATGAAGACAAAATATAACCAGTTAGATATTCTGTGTGAATTCCGCAAATACATGAACATGTGCAATATGGGACAAATGAACATGTGCAATAGAACTTGAAACTTTCTTGAAAATCTTAAACAGAAATGTTTACATCATTATATTCAAGTCAATGATAATTGACTCAAAATGAAATCAGCTTATTCATTTACGATGCTCTCTGTGAATTTTATATTGCACTTTAAAATATAAATAATTCATATAGAATGAAACTGAACCACACTGCTTTATACAATACATATAAAATCGTCAATTCCAATTATTGCATTATCAGCCCTGAACAATACCACGGCAATGTTTTACAACTTCCAAATCTATACATTTCTAGGCCATAATAATATTTTAAACTTATATTAGTATCAGCCTAGTTTAGCCGGTAGGCCTATATATTGGTATGTTCGAATAGGCAATCTTAAAATAACATGTCAAGTAGGCTAGTTTAATTTTTCAAACTCAGAAGGAAGCAACACTGAAAATACAGCACACGCTCTTCTACTTCTGCATGCGATCAGTCTATGCTACATTTACAATCAGCCAACATTTTCAACGTCTAAACTGACTAGTAGACTAATATGAATGTCAACAAACACAAAATATATCACTCCAATCAACTGGATATTATGTAATTATTGTCTCACCACAATGAAACGACAGAAATGTATTATTAAAAAAAATGAATTGAGATTTTTTGGGCCATATGATACACCGTGTCACGGTAGTGCAGTGGTGGAGAGGAGGAACCAGGCGCTGGCTGAGCGGCATTCGATGAAATATTTAATAGAAATAAACACCGAGTACTTTAAACAAACTGAAAGAAAACAAATGCTTAAACAAAACCACACTCACCACTGACGTGCAACATACAGAGACAACAATGACCGACAAGTGAGGGGAGCAGAGGAGAAACATTTAAACACATACTAATGACTAAATTGGGACCTGGTGTGAGTGATGATTGGAGACAAGACACAAAATAAGTCCGGGATGTGTACGAGGATGAAAGGAAACCGGGAAAAACGGGAGATGACGGAGCGGTCGGTCACCTCACCATCATACAATGCTAGGAGAATGGTTGAAATTCCCCAACACAGTGCGCTCCTGGCACTCTCTCGCGTGGATAAATTGCTCAATGCTCACCGGAAAAAAATATCTTCGTATTCGTTCATAAAAAAATCATGAGTTCACAGCCACCCTACTATTCAGTTATGTGGGCTGACTGGTTTTGAAGTAGGCCGAACAAATCAGAACGCGCGCCCAACCAATTTCTGCACGCTCATCTCCTTCCCCTATAGCCTACTATAACTCCACTCTGCTCATATAGGTTACTTTGACACAAGAAAACTCACCCATCAAATAATTCATCAATCAAAACTACTAGCAGATCTTAAAAATACAAGAGAACATCGAATAATTCGTCCCTAAAACCATTGGCTATTAGCCTATATAGCTGGCACCACAAAAATGTTGCCAATTAAATACATTCACATTGAAAGTGAAGCGGAGAGGCAGCAGAGCAATCGCATCATCCTATAATGATTCCGGCCTTTCTCTCCCCTTCAAATGTCAATGTTTCTGATAGATTGACAGCTCTATTGACAACGTTATCGGCTTCTAAAAAACAAGAACGTCACCAGCCCCAGGCATTCGTTTTTTTGTCAGTCCCAAATTTTTCCCAAGGTCATATTATAAGATTGAAACGTTTTGCTCAGCGGAGTTTGTTTCAATTAGCCCAGCAGGTTCCGAACGTCTGGTGACGTCCTTACCAAACAAACTTAGAATCCAGTTGATATAATGAATACTACTATATGGTAGTAGTCTACTACTACTACTAATTACCAATTATGAGCTACTATTTTTCACCATTGACTTCACTTTCACCACTGAATACGCTCAATGATAGCTGATGCACTTGTGCCAGTATCTACAGATAAGCTACTCGTCTTTTTATAAGGTAATTTAAGTTTGAGTTTATTAGGTTGATGTCCACCTGTCAATCCACATCTTTCTAATTTGAATTGTCCATTTAAAGTGCCAAATGGGGGTCCGCAGGGGGTACTAGTGGTCTAGCCATTATTTTAATCTGTAGGCTATTATTTTCCCTCAAGAATGTATTCAAAATAAATATGGATTATTATGTAATAAATTTAATATTTTAATATTTAAATCAGCTATTGATAAAATGTTTTCAAGGCGGCATACACGTCAATTTAAGGGGGCGTCGCCTTCTAATGATAATGGAGGGAAGAGCAAACGTCCGGAGCAAGCGTCAGCATTGGAGTATAGAATGTATTCAAGCTTACGGGTGTACAATTCTGGCAGGGGTGGCATAACACCGGCTCTGCGAACAGCAAAGTTAAATTTAAGTTCTGACAGTTCAAAAACAAAAGTCACTCTTTGCGAAGCATTTGCATTTGAATATTTATTCATAATTTATAACAAGACAGAGCGCTGAGCACAGTGCTGATCAAGTCTCCCGGATGGTCTTACGCCTTTACTCTTCTTATCTGTACTTCTCGGACAGAGCTCGGCCCACAGCGGCCAAGAACTTATCCATAGCCACATGAGCCTCTGGTGTGAAGTCATCTGGACACATAATGGACAACACCACCATGATGTTGTGGAAAATGATCTACAGGGGGAAAATGCATTGAAATGATCACTAGTTTGTTACAATTGCGCTACTTTTGCACGCATTGTCTTTTTTTAAGGTTGAATGTATTGTGGGATATTTTACATTTTGATAAATTTTCATGTGATGTCAAGTCAACGTTTAGCAAATGGTTAAAATAATGAGGTGACTAAGTATGCAGACCTTGAAGTTGGCCGGATCTATACGCAGTTGGAAGGCGTGCAGCTCGCTGAGGGTGAGGAGACCTGCGGTGAGATTGTCGATGTTGGCCACCGCTTCACCGATGCCTCCCATGACAACCCCACCGTGCCTTCTGACCTGGTCAGAGCCGGGGCTCAGGTCCTTCCAGTGAGAGAAATAAGTCTTGGTCTGGGGGTAAACCACCAGCGTCCTGTACGACAAGAAACATATATTTAAAGATTTAATTTCTTGAACAAATTCATTAATTCATTCTATCATTTTAAATGGGAAAATTGCATTACCTAGACAGAGCCTCGCATCCAATGTCTTCGGCCTTGCCCGCAACCTTGGCCCAGAATTTTTTGACCACTTCCTTGTTCTTTGCGGTGAGACTCATTGTTGTTTCTAGTGAGCAACCTGAAGAGTTCAGTGAAGAGCTATTGCAAAGGAGCCCTTTTAAAAGAATGAACCGCGAGACACACCCCCTGACCCAGCTCGGACGTGCGTGCTAACTAATAACGCTTTTCGTTTAAAAGAAAAGGAGACTGAACGTTGACCATTTTCAAAGCACGTTGAAAAAGTTTTGAAAGGTAACGTTTTTAAAATATAAAGATGCTTAAAAACTCAGATGGTCTTTTAAGTGAAATGTCTTATTTCGGTAGGCTTATGTTGCAGGTTAGGTGGGGGAAGAAAAGCCTATACCCATTTATCTATTTTAAGTCTACTAGAATAACATAGCACAGTTATAATATACAGGATTATTACCGTTTCTTTCTCAAATTCTAGTGGATTTACGTGAAACATTATGAAAAGCACATTTAATCCCCTTTAAAACGTTTATAAATCTTTGTTTCTGGAGAAAGTTCCAGACGATGGAGAAAGTTCACATTCTTACAGGGTACATTTCGTTGCAGATCTTGAGTAATACCGGGAACATTAAATAAACATTGTATTTTTGTATGGCCTAATTACGACCGGGTTTTGGTACATTAATACCGAGAATCTAGACTGGATTTACACAATACTCACCCCACTTATGGAGACTTATTTGAGTAATGTCTGGATGTTTTGGTGCGTTTATGATTGTGCATTTCGTATTCATTTAATATGCGACTTTGTAAAATCGTTTTTCAACTACATAATATGAACAAGACTGATTTTGCTTTACTAAATTGGTTTCGAAGCCAGAATTCTCTATTTATTCATATAGAATATGATTTGCTTATCAGGTCGTACCATGTTACCCAGGCGCATTCAAAATAAGGATATGGTTGTTGCCAAGAAAAATAGGGAGCTATAAATTGCTTCTATTGGCTTATCAAAGACAACCAAGTGGACCTTTATGGAAAGGGGTGGAACCCATTCAGAATGTCAAGATACTTCGACTGATAACCGCTCTGTAGCATCCCTTCCCTTCCAAGAAGGGCAGTATTTTTTTTAACACATTCTTTCTATCAACCACAATTTCCAGTTGTTTTTCCATCTTTGCTTGAAGACATTCAGAAAGTTACCAAGAAATAATGTCTAGTTCCAAGTCAATTTTCTTTGTGGAAACCTAGCTGTTTGATGCGTCATGAACTGTAGGCTAATGTTTGTTTTTGTGTTTGTTTTTGTGTTTGTTTGTTTGTTTGTTATAGACAACATTAACATTTTGGGTCCTGTCTAGCTTAATGATTAGCCCCCAACCCAGTAATTTGTGACGTGTAAGTCATTCACAGTCACTTTTTAATTGTTTCATATGAAACCTGTCACATTTACCAACCTAAGCTAGCATTAGCATGCTCAGATATCATTTCCTGCAGTATGCTGCGTTAATCTTAATGTTGTATCTTTCTTTGCAGTGGGAGTAATGGCTTATT
The DNA here is from genome assembly GCA_016801175.1 of Esox masquinongy. Lineage (NCBI taxonomy): Eukaryota > Metazoa > Chordata > Actinopteri > Esociformes > Esocidae > Esox > Esox masquinongy. The sequence continues at coordinate 25,718 of JACXGI010008029.1, forward strand.
TTATCGTCAATTTGCCAAAATAATTTGATATCCGTTCATCCTGCCAGTTAAACCAATTAGGAATACAAACCGCTTAATAATATTTTATATATATATATATATGTATATATATACAATGTCTATATATATATATATATATATATATACATTGTTCTTAAAATATACATTAAGCATAGTGTAAAATTATCAAAAAGTAAAACACTATACTCGAACAGCATGTCACATGGTCACATGGCTCTATTAATTATCCATAACGTAATAATTGTAAATGAATACAACAAAGATAGCTACATCACGTGTATTTTATTCAAATATCAACACGACGAACTACTACTAAGCCATTTTCAGTAAAGACAAAACATCAAGTAAGAATTATTTATTTATATTTCATAAATATTTTTATAGACATTATTTGAAATAATCATATTTGTAAAAAAAAAAAAGTACTCATTTGATATCAGCAGAACACAAATAAATAGTTATATTCGCTCAATAACCTATTTCTCACAAACATTAGGCTAAGTGATAACAAATAGCCTACGATTACATTTTATTATAACTTTTGAATTGAGTTCTATAGACTTTTGAAGACGTTTGAGAAGTCACTATTCAATTCCATTTAATCAGTTAGGCAGTTTTTCACTACTGTCCACCTTTCTATTATGCGGCATAAACGTTAATGGCGTTCCAGGCTTGTTTCGTGAGCGCGGGGCTCTTGCTCCGGAATCCCCGTACAGCAAAGAGTGCAGCTTCGCAATGCCAAAAAGTCTGTTACTTGGATTACATCCCACAATCATGACCCCACCAATGGCTGTCTTTTTGGGTGGGGTCTTATTATTTTATAAACGTTGGTTAAACGAAGGCCAAGCGTGCACAGCGTTCATTGGCATCCATTAAGAACCCTGTTACAGCAAAGCATACAGCCAGCGACATGGTTGAGTGGACTGACTTTGAGCGCGCCACCATCGAAAATATATTTTCGAAGATGGACTATGAAGACGTGGGACCCGCGGCTTTATCCAGGCAGGTTCAGTTTTTATTATAAGTAATTGTCAGTAAACTTTCTCCTTATGTTTCGATAAACAGTGGCATACAAATTTGAATTAATCAGTTTGAATTAATCTGTCTTTGTGTACGCTAGTTATTAAGCTTTTACTAGAGGGGTAGACGCGCAATAATTATTCCAAATTACTACATCATTAATTTCCTTAAGTTGCCTGCATACCTATATGTAATGTTTATGTGTTATTTAATGAGTGTTATTCCAACAGGTGTCTTGTTGTGTACCCATGGACACAGAGATATTTCGGTAAATTTGGTAACTTGTATAATGCCGACGCAATCCAGGCAAACCCTATGGTGGCCGCTCATGGAAAGACGGTCCTGCATGGACTAGACAGGGCTGTCAAGAACATGGATAACATCAAGGGCACCTACACCGAGCTGAGCGTGCTGCACTCCGAGAAACTGCACGTGGATCCCGACAACTTCAAGGTAGAGCTATAAAGCTATCTACGTGATCCATTTTGCACGGTCTCAAGTAAAAACATACAACACTTATATTGTATAACATTAGCAATAACTCTACCCCTAACTCCAACCTTAACCCTAAACTATGCATCACAATTTGGTTTTCTGCAGCTGCTGGCTGACTGCCTGACTATTGTTGTTGCTGCGAGAATGGGTTCCAACTTCACTGCTGATGTCCAGGCGGCTTTTCAGAAGTTCCTGGCGGTGGTGGTGAGCTCCCTGGGCAGACAGTACCACTAGAGTATCTCCACTCAGTCGGACAACCATCAAAAGACCTAGCGCCGATAATTTGTTTAGGCTTGCTGTGTGTGGTGCCTTCAATACAACAAATACACTGTTAAATAATATTTAATCGGTGCTTTTTGTTCTTGTATGTATCAGTGTAGTTGCATATATTGTTGCATAATAAAACACTGCCCAAGATAAAAGGTATTCATATCGCAACAACTTTGTTGATGAGGATAATGTGCAGCACGGACAGCTACGTTTCCATGTAACCATTTATTGCAAATTAGTTGCTTAATCCTAACAAAGTCACCATCAGACTGATTTGAACATGATAAGTAGGCTACAATTTTATGTTTTGACAGACTTTTTGTTCTTTCGATATGGGATTTTTCTGTGCTGATAAAATTAATTTGCGAGAAATGCCTTAAAGCAGAATTTTGAAGAGAATAACCATAATAATATGTAGTTAAACTTGGCGTCACACAATTTCTCTGGTCCCTCACGCAGCAACTCTGGAAATCAGTTATGATGACCTTCACATAGCCTAATAATTTTTGTGTTTTGGTATGAATCGCGTTGGTCTTATCCTCGTGACATGCGTTGGAAACAGTTTATATTTAGTTGGGCACTACATTCATACTTTTTTAAAATAATGCAATAAAGTACCTCTGCTGTCTCTTTGGTGGAGCACTTGTGTAAAACGGCACACATTTTCTTTATAAGAGTTACAGAAGAGATATAACTAAGTTGTGTCGTATGTTAGAGGGAAACCCTAGCTTCTTTCTATTTATATGAATGAAACAATGCATCCACTCAATAAAACATTGATTTTATTTCTGCCTCTTCAAATTTAATTTGTCAAATAAGAGCAGATATGAAAACATTACTGTAATCAAACGAAACACAATCTTTAATAAAGGTTCAACATACCTTATTCGAACAGGTCTGATATTAAATGTTGGTTTCGTCCACTAGAGTGATAATGAGCAATTAGTGATCAAGAGTAAACGATCGACGACGTCAAAACATGGAATGCCTCAAAATTGTACTAGCGTCCAGATAATTATCAATCCGTGCCAACTTTGGAACAACGCTTTATTACCATAAAAACAGTGTTGAGATGAGTCATTAATGAACTATTTGAGATTAAATTATTCAACCAATAAAGAAATGAAACAAGACCTAATTTCGGAGTATTTCATTTAAAAAGCAGCATTACTCATTGTTGTGCTCTGAACGGAAGACTACATGCTACACCGAAACGCTCCACATCCTGATTGTTTTGTAGTCTACTTTAAAATTGTTTAGGCGACATTTCTAAGGGGGCGCTTGACCAATAGGGCACTTGGGGGAAAACGCCACCCTAAGGGAAATCAGTATTTTCTGACACAAAAAAGCAATGGTTGGTAAGATTTTTATATGAACATATTGACTATTGTCAGACAAATACATTTTTAAAAAATTATTGGGCAGAATTATTCAATTTTATTGCAACTTAATCAAATGCCAACCTATGTAAATGAGGCGTTTTACCCCAATATCGGGGCAAAATGCCCCTTCTAATGGGGTAAAATGCCCCCTGGGTTTTTTTTACCCCCAATTAAGATTTATTCCATATTTAGGTGTCAAAATCATTCTATAAATGTAATCTACGTCATTGAAAATAATTAAATCTTGATAGCAGTATTTCAGTTAACAAAACCAATTTTAACCGTGATATTGCACATTCCATTATCCAAAGGCAGAAAGCTATATATAACATTTATTGCAATTTCAATTCATTTTTGATTACTTTTTTTAAATGTTTTGTTAACCATGCGAAATAATTAAGTTAAAAACATTACAACAATAATACTGAGCAATTCATTCAATATCAGTGCCACTTGATAGGTCTATTATATTAGATATGCTCAGTAAACTAGCTATTAAACTAATAACTACTTATTGCTGCCTATTCTTGGCCAGGACGCTCTTGGAAAATAGATTTTTAATCTCAGTGAGCCTATCCTGGTTAAATAAAAGTTTAATAAATAAAGGTTTAATAATATAATTTTGAAAATTAGGCTATATCTTGAACTTTTGTTATATTTCAGCAATTTTTTTGTTATAATTGTGTTTTATTTTACCAAAATATTCTCAAGGGTAAAATAACCTCGAGGCATTTTGCCCCAAAGGAGAGGGGGCGTTTTGCCCAAAACAGGATTGCTAAAAAAAGTATTATCGTTTTATTATCTGATGAAGTGGATTACTTAGCCTAAGGCCTTCCTATTGACATTATCACAAATCTGTTTAGAGGTCTAACATCACATCACAATGTTTTCTAAATGACAAAAAAAATATGATCAACTTAGGTCAAAATCGTTTTTGTGGAATTACTTGCTCTGTTGAGATGATTCAAAAACGTTGTATAGATGAACAATAATTTTTTGAAAATAATTTTTAAATAATCATAACTTTTAAATAAAAACCTATTTATATATTGACTCGTTTATATATTTATTGCCTCGTTTCTTTATTTCAGGATTTATTTCAAAACCATATTTATTTATTTAATACTGACTTAAATGGCATTCCATAGAATAGAGCAACCAGTGGGGAAATAAAATTTCCACCCTACGTGGGGGTGCTAACAGAATGGCTGGTTATTAACGTTTACATATTTCATTATTTAAAAGTAATGGGGCTGCGCAGTTCTGTGACCTGGGTATAGCACCCCCATGCCCCCATGTAGGGTGTCCATTTTCTATATGCTCATGAGTCATGTGTTGCATTTCATATTGCATTGCGACCGATATTTAGGAAAATCAAGTTCTGACAGTTCCATTACCACACCACAGTAAAAAAAACAGCGTAAAGCTCAGAAAGTGTGTATTTGAAGATTTATTCGTAATTTATAACAAGACAGAGCGCTGAGCACAGTGCTGATCAAGCCTCCGGTCTGAAGACTTCTTCACATTTCTTATCGGTACTTCTCGGACAGAGCTCGGCCCACAGCGGCCAGGAACTTGTCCATAGCCACATGAGCCTCCGGGGTAAAGTCAACGGGAAACAGAATGGCCAGAACCACCATGATGTTGTGGAACATGATCTACAAGGAGGAAAGGAATTGAAATTACCACTCCGGTATAGATTGTTGCAATTGCGCTATTTTAGCTCGTATTGTCTATTTTAATGCAAATTGTATAATGAGATGTTTTAAATACATATTATTATTTTTAAATGTATGTGAATATACAACTAAAGCAGTGACTGTGCAATACTGACCTTGAAGTTGGCGGGATCTATACGTAGTTGGAAGGCGTGCAGCTCGCTGAGGGTGAGGAGACCTGCGGTGAGATTGTCGATGTTGGCCACCGCTTCACCGATGCCTCCCATGACGACCCCACCGTGCTTTCTGACCTGGGCAGAGCCGGGGCTCAGGTCCTTCCAGTGGGAGAAATAAGTCTTGGTCTGGGGGTAAACCACCAACGTCCTACGTTGGAAGAAACATACATTTTACGATTTACCGTCAACAACAAATAAACAGAATTTCTACATTATTAAACGAAATAATTCTATTACCTAGACAGAGCCTCGCATCCGATGTCCTCAGCCTTGCCGGCAACCTTGGCCCAGAACGTTTTGACCACTTCCTTGTCCTTAGCCGTGAGACTCATTGTTGTTTATAGTGAGTAACCTGAAGAGTTTAGTGAAGACCTATTGCAAAGGAACTCATTTATATGAATCAACCGCAAGACACACCCCCCGACCCACCACGGAGGTGCGTACAAACTTCAACGCCTTGAATTTTTTAAAAGATGGAATATCCCTTTGCTTATCTTCTTCAACACAAGTTGTCACAGCAGTTTGAACAAATAAATCGTTTGAAAGTGAATGTTTTTCATTCTAACTATACTTACATATTGAATTGTCTCCTTTCCATAGACTTATGTTGCAAATTGGTCGAAACAAAAACAAATTATATTGTACAATTACATCTTTCACACTTAGTTGTACTTTAGTTTTACTATATCCCAACAGCTGGAATATAATTTCAGGATATATTAATTCAATATAAATTAGGAGAACCAATATAAGTGCATTGAAGTAGTCCATCTTAAAACGATACAGCCTACCAAGATACATTTCCATAAAAAGCCCAAATCTATATATAAAGATTCATAATGATTGCAGATCTTAATGATCAAGAACATAAAAGAAACGTGGCATTTTGGTATTACTAAATCATAAACTTGGTTTGGGTACACAAATAGAGAAAAACATTTTTAAAAACATGTTGTAATATTTTGGGTTTAGATTAAAATAATTACAAACTTATTACTGTCTTGAAATAATAGTTTAACAATAATAAATTTGGTGCCCGCCGTCCTGTACACTCAAGGACATTCTTACATTATTCTAAAAGTATATTCGTAAAATTATGATCAACATAAAATCGAAAGAAATACTAAATCATACCAATTATCAATATAATCTACAACAAAACTCAGTGTAGCCAAATTATATTTATTTTGCCTTATCTGAGGAAAGACATTGTTGTTTTGATGTGCAAATGATTTCTTTAAGAAGAGTAATTGTTTGAAGTTTGACAAAATGCGAGAATGATTTTACATTACGAAAGTCAATTAAGTGATTGCGAATCCAGAGCCTCCAATTTATTTATGTGAAAAATGATTTACTTATCAGGTAATACCATGTTACCCAAGTACATTCACAGCATTAAATAAAGGACTTCTAATGGCTTATGAAAGATAATGCTACCAATTGGAGCTTTTACGAAAACGGGTGGAACCCATTAGGAATGTCAAGATAACACTTCCACTGATAATGATTCTCTGTAGCTAGGTCCCTTCCCTTATCTTCTTCAACACATTCTTTCTGTCACCCCAACTTCCACTGACACGGGGTTATTGTCTATCTGTGAATAACACACTCTAGTGATGTAATAAGATATAATAAAACCATTACTGCTGAAGTCATCAATTCTCCAAAATATTTTAGACAGATTTGCATTATAAAAGTCATCATGTTTAATACTCGCTTGCATGTCCTTTGCATGCAAAGATGCTGGGTATCTTCCCGGGTGATGCACTGCCAGGTCTTTACTGCAGCCATCTTCATCAAAAGTGAAGATTCATTCCAATAGCACGTTGTGTTTGCTAATCCAAGTTCATTAAAAGGCTACTTGATCATTAGAAAACCCTTTTGCGGTGTTTTGCAGGTATTATTTATTAATGAACCGGCCAGTTGAAGACATGTGACGGCGTCTGTTTCTCAAACTAGACACTAATGAATTTATCCTATTGCTCAGTTGTGCACCGGGGCGTCCCACACCTCTTTCTATTCCGGTCAGAGACAGCTTTATTGCTTATTTTAATAGCAGAAGAGTTTTCTAATGATCAATCAGCCATTTGAAAGTATAAACTTTTTTTAAAACAACGTGCCACTGCAACACAGGCACATTATCAGTGGTGGCTGATAATGTGCCTGTGTACACCTAAGCTACAATAGTTATTTACAACATTAACAATGTCCACTGTAATTCTGATCAATTTAATGTTATTTTAATGGACACTTTTTTATGAATGGTAGTGTGTCCAAGCAATAACACTACCTATATACCTACCTATGTTCGGCAAACAGTCTCACACTCACAATTCGCATAAAAACATACAATAAGCAAAATGTCACATATTTTGTACCTTTTGGTGCATTTTAGTGAGAACTGGTTTGCTCGAAAATTACCAAATGTAAAAACAACATAAGCACAGATGGACAGGTGGATAATGGGCGGATCCATTTTCTCCACCCTTTAATCTAGATAAAATGTCCATAATAAATTGTAGCTGTAACCATGGCCATTCTGTTCTTTCGTCTCACTAGTGGTTTGCATGTCATCCAGGTAATTTGCAAATGCTGGGCTCACCAGTGCTTTCGTCTTGTTAATGACTTGACTTTGGCACGCCTAATGCTTTCACAACATATCATTATGGCCAACTTGGCTAGCAATAACACTGTTCTGGTCCATATGTTTTCAGACACCAGTAAAAGACACCAAATGTAAAGCCTAAATTTAAGACGTGGCAGCGTGTCCTTGCACTATGATGCAAACAAACACACCTGGCTAATAACAGCTCTTAAGTCAACAATCCAAATACCTTTGATACCTTAAAAGTGGCACGATGCACAAAATGTCCTACAGAACTATTCATACATGGTTTTTGAAAGAAAACATAGGAAGTCAAGATTTTCAAGAAACCCCCAATTAAAAATAACAGTAACATGATTAATTTCCCTGAAACTAACCAGTCTTCCTAGTTGATGTGTGCAAGTGATGCAGATTTGAGGTCAATATTTGTGCTATGGGTTAGAAAGAGACGAGTGCTTTTGAATCAGGCTACACCGGGGAAAAACACATAGCCCTATGTAACTTCCGCACTTCAACGAAACAAAATATTTCATGTGTTTTCATGTAGGCTGCGACATGTTGAAAAAGGAACAGGAAAGCGATGAGAAATGGTTTTTGATTTAGAACTTTATTTCCTTTAGAATTGGTACAGCTGTTTTGATACACTCAGTGAAGGGCCACCTTCAGTGGTACTGTCTGCCCAGGGAGCTCACCACCACCGCGAGGAACTTCTGGAATGCCGCCTGTACCTCAGCGGTGAAGTCGGAACCCATTCTTGCAGCAACGACAATCGTCAGGCAGTCAGCCAGCAGCTAATAAAAAAGAGACCATGTAAAAATGCATTCCGGGACACTATTGTGGAATATGTGAAGCAATATAATTAAATCTCATATACCCTGAAATTATCGGGATCCACGTGCAATTTCTCGGAGTGCAGCACACTCAGCTCCGCGTAGGTGCCCTTGATGTTATCCATGTTCTTGACAGCCCTGTCTAGCCCGTGTAGAACGACCTTTCCATGAGCGGCGACCATTGGGTTTCCTTGGATGGCAGCCGCATTGTACAGGTTACCGAAGTTACCGAAATACCTCTGGGTCCAAGGGTAGACGACCAGACACCTGTGAACAATAATATTATTAGCGGCAACATTCATTATATTATATTGACGATGTTCAATGCAAGCATGAATAAAATAAAGAGCAAAAACCTGGAAAGAGCCGCAGGGCCCACGTCCTCGTAATCTATCTTCCCGAAGATGCTCTGGATTGTTGTGCGCTCGAAGTCTGTCCACTCAACCATATTGACGTTTGTTAGGTATATCAATAAGACGATGAAATGTACTGTTTCATGCTACTGAAGGGACAGCTTAAATAGGCCCACGCGTGAAGTATCCACACCCAATGCAAACTACTGGCCCCGCCAGCTGTCTGAGTAGGCTAGGTTAACAGTCGGATTCGTAGAAAGTCTTTGCCTACCGGGCGTGGCTACTATTGCCTGAATTTAAATAATCAAATGAGTGACCGTAGATCCCATTTGCTCTTATTTTAATTAAAAAATAAATAAATAAATATATATATTTAAAAAATCAAATGAGTGACCGTAGATCCCATTTGCTCTTATTTTAATAAAAATAAATAAATAAATAAATTATATATATATATATATATATATATATATATATATAT
>JACXGI010008030.1:0-34971 GCA_016801175.1 Esox masquinongy
GCCTGTCTGTCTGTCTGTCTCTCACTTCAGCAGCCAGCCTGTCTGTCTGTCTCTTCTGTCTGTCTCTTCACCAGTTTTTACTGCCAAAGCAGGGACAGTGACTTCCTGTATGTGGGACTTCCTGACATTTCTAGGAGATTAGTTCCCTCTGGTGGCCATGACTGAAAGTGAACACCAACCTCTCCAACTGCATAATAGTCTTGAATGACAATTATGATATATCTGTAATAATTTTAAAAAAGACGTCATCAAGTAAAAAAAACCCAGATTTCTTAGAATAGCGTTCATATTTAAGACTGTTTGGTTGCATACAAAATTAATTGCTGTATTAGGAAAGTGGTGGGCTCAGGGGTGAAAGGCCAAACGGTTAAAAGGTCAAGGGTACAAAGTAAAGGGGATTAAGGAGTCAACAGCAGATGGTTTGGTCAAAGACAGTGGATTAATGAGTTTAGTCAGGCTTTACCACTGAAAACATTGTCATGGTTCATTACTGACTCTGGCCTAATTACTGTCCCCTGCTCACTCACCCCACTGTCACCAGAAGAAATGAGCCAGTGAAGAAATGAGCCAGTGAAGAAATGAGCCAGTGAGATGTCTCTTTTTGGGATAGCCTCTCCAGTGGCATGGGCAATGAGTAAACCAGGCTGGCCCGCCCCGGTCAGAAAAAACAAGGGGATAGAGCATACTGTACAGTGGGTTGAAATTCAATGGGACCTCCATTAGCTAAAGCAGCAGCTATTCATCCTGAGTTCTCAAGGTCTCTATAGTTTCTGCATATGTTTACCTGTGCCTCCCAGCGGGTTCAAAACCTAAAGGTCAGAGGTCACAAGGTCCTGGATGAGCAGCAGGTGGTTGTGTTGTTTACCTGTAGCTCCGAGAGGGTGTCCCTTAGAGATGAGTCCTCCACTGGGGTTGACCACCCACTGGCCTCCATACGTGTTGTCCCCTCTGTCAATCAGCTCCCCTGCTTTACCTACAGACACACAATCACACAGCCTCTGGTGGAAATAACACTTGAATCATCAATGTTATTTGTCTGAATATGAGCTCTTCAGTCACCTAGGAAATAATACTTCATATTGATATACGTGATTTTTAAGTGTGGACTGGATAGTACGTAATTTGGACACGCAGAATAACACAGTGATATAATACAACAGATGCATTAAAGCACTTTAATATGCAGGCAGGAATGGACAAAGTGTGGTACAGATGTGTAACAACAGACAAGGAGTAGGAGATATACAAATAGTGTGTTAATCTTATGACAGGAGTAGGAAACTGGTTTTATGACAGGAGACCAAAGAGACAAAACAGGCCACCAATTCTGTCTAAAACATTCAATAATTGAACCACAGCAAAAACACGGAACGTGTTCCACTGCATTATTCAGAGACAGTAGAACATTTAAACTGGGCCAATGTTGTTCTTACTGCAGGTTTTAAGTAACAAGACATAGATAAGCTATGTTATATGGTTAGAGTAATCAGGAGGACACAGACAGAGAGGTGGCAGGGCTTCCTAGGATCAGCCAGTCAGACTCACCTTCTGGGCACAACCCCAGGGCCTCGTATGTGATCAGTTCGTTGGCGGAGAAACAGTCGTGCAGTTCGATCACATCTACATCAGTGGGCTTCAGACCCGCTGTCTCAAAACACCTTTTGGCTGCCAGGGATGTCATGTCATATCCAACCTAACCAATAACAGCCAGTTAGAGTTTACATTATACTGATTTTACATATGCGTGAAAGTGTAAGTGGCACATGACTCTCATGATTGTTTACTGAACAAATCGTTGAATAGAAGGAAATCTTCAGAAGACGTGCATATGATTTTTCATTTTTTTGCTTTGTCCCTCTCACCATTTTTATGCAACTGTTGTCCTGGAAGGTGGAAGCCACGTCTGTGACCATCTCCTGAGCCAAGATCTCCACAGCCTGACCCTCCAGACCACGGCTCCTCACAAAGTCCTGACTGGCTAGAACTGCTGCCCCTGCACCATCTGAAGTAGGACTGGTGGCAGGGAGAACGACACAAAAACAAGGGAAAGGAGAATGCTACAGAGTCCTAAACAGAGAGTGCACAGGGGCAGAATAGCTGACCACTGTAACAGGCCTGAAATAAAGTAGAATCTTGACTATGTACTGGCTCAGTGAGCATGGCCTTGATATCAGGAGGCCATTCTAGGCAGGGAGAGAGAAGACAGACTATGTTGACACTGCTCACAAAATGAGGTGGAAACACCACAACATATTTTCCTCAGATCATACAAAACCATGAAGAATTTGAAGTGAAATCAAACATTGATAAAGTCCAATATTTGTTTCCCATGCCAATAGAGCACTTAAAATTGTAGACTTGTTTATTTTATTTACTTTTGCTTTAACTTTCATGATTTATTACAGCTTTTTTGTATTACTATCATTATATTATTCCCCAAGATAATCAACCAGGCTTGAGGCACAAAAGCTGAAAGTATTAACCAGGTCCTTTTGACCAAAAGTATCAACTGAAGTCAATACATCAATATCGGGGTCAGGGAGCATAGATGGCTTGGCAGGGTTTGGGTTAACCACAACAAAGGGAAGACCTGCCTCAGAGAGCTGGTAGAGATCCTTACCAGCACTGGAGTAGAGTCAGGAACTCAAAGACTTTCCTGGACTGCTTGACCTGGTCTAGGCTGTACTCATCCTGGAACTGAGAGTACCTGTAACCATAGACAAAATACAGAAACAAACAGTGCACTTGCAGTGAAAACCGGCCATTTCAAATGAATAGCCTTCTGCACAGCATGTGGCATAGGGACGTAAGCAGACTTACGGGTTGTTGGTGGAATGCTTGTGGTTCTTCCATGCTATTTTGGCAAAGTGTTCTGGTGTTGTACCTTGAAAAGAACATAGAATTGAAACCAGGTGAATAAAATGCAGTAAATTAACTCAGTTTCCTTCACAGTTCCAAACTCATTCACATTGTGCATTGTCCAAATGCGCAACAACTCATAGCACCATCCCACTCTTCCTGAAGCACCGCTCCTACCCACTGTTTACCGTATTTCTCCATGTGTTCTCTACCGGCGTTGCCAAACATCTGCGGTGCTGCTGGTGCTGCTGCCATGCCATATTTGTTTAACATCACCTCCATGTGCTTGTCCATAGGGTTAGTCCTGTCCATGTACTACAACACCAAACAACATGTTCAGTGTTCGTCTTGGGGCTAACAAAACCTGTGACAATATATCCTAGAAAACATATCTTTTCAGACATTCTCAATAAACTGGGTCTACCTGGACCCAAAAGCATAATCTTTAAAAAAGTGCCTGGTCTTACCTTTGATGACAAGGAGCCTCTCTCCATCTTCTCAAAGCCAAGGGCTAGCACACAATCTGCCAGACCTAGAGTAGGCAAAGGAGTCCATTTAAATTCCGATCCTCTGTCTAGCCCAATAACATTTATCATCCCTTAAAATGCAACGTGTACACTTATTCATTTCCCCTTAAGGAACTAAAACTAAAAACAATTCAATTGAAATACGTGGACACTTAAATTTCCTGTAATGAAATTGTATATTTGGGGACGGAATCGAGTTTGTAATGGCAAAAAGATGGCCCCTCTCTCCCAGCGACTCACCTCCCTGGACCAGCTGCCTGGCCATGAACAGGGCAGTGGACCCTGTGGAGCAGTTGTTGTTGACGTTAACTATGGGGATCCCTGAAAGGCCCAGGCTGTGGTAGATGGCCCTCTGACCGCAGGTGGAGTCACCTGAGACATTATGATAGAGAATCAGGTGAAGGGTTAAGGCGTTAAATATCTTAGATGTCTGCTGAACATAACAGCTTTTCTCTAGGCAGGGACAACAGAACTTTAAGTCAATAAGTCCTAATTATTTTAACTGAGAACGAGGGGCCTCTATCGGCTTCACTAAGCAAGACCCTCAGTTAGCCAATGATCATCAATAATAGTCTCTTACCATACACATAGCCCACGCAGGCTTGCTCTACGGCAGAGTAGGGGACTCCAGCATCAGCCAAGGCTCGCTCACCTGATTCATGAGAATTGAATTAATTTGACAATTTAAAATACATGAATAATTTCATACCTGGCAACAGACACACATACATCAAACTTTAGAGGATATAAACATAAAGTCCTATTGTGGTCCTTTATCAAGACACCAATTAAGACAACCAAGGGCTAAAAATGTGGCATGGTATAATAAAGTTCATAATATGCTCAACAGTGTTTTATAATGAGATATTATCCAAATGAATGTAGCAATGCTTGTACAATACTAAAATGACAACCACCTGCAATCTTTGCCATATCAGGATAGTCAAAGTCTTCTTTTCCTGGCTTCTCAAACTACAATGACAAAACACAGAAATGTTATTTTACATTTCTTTATATATTTTACCAAGAAGGGAATAAGAAGGAAAAACACAAATACACGTATATGGGTTATGGGTGACCCGGAAGCGTTTTTTTAATGTTGCTTACAACACACTGATCTCTATAAGGGTCAACAAGATAGTGTCCTTGAGCAAGGCACTTTGCCCCAAGCATCTGCAGTGGCTGTTTTGTGTGCGTGTTCTGTGCTCCGAGAACAGACAATGCAAAAATGCATCTTCTGACTAAAGCGTAGAGCACGTAATTGTTAATCCATGTAGCGTGTATCCTACTGTCATGACTGTACAATGCGTGTACATGAGTCACGACCCATGGCACAATAACAACAATGCAATGGTTCAATATGACCATGGAACATTGGACTTTCAGATAAGGACATGGTTCGTAGATACTGTATCACTTGCACTTATTACGCTTACATTTAGGTAGCTAGAAATTATTTTTACCTATGTTATGTTTATGTGCCGATAAAAATGTTAATTACTGTTAGCTAACGCTAGAGCTACGAATGTATTCAATGTTGTTAAGGTTATCTAGCATAGCTAGTGAAATTCCAACATGCAAGTAACTAGCTGATTAGCAACAGCAGATGACAATACTGAAATGTCGGGTAAAATGAAGATATATAGTAGTAGCTAACTATCGTACTGGGAGAAGACAACAGGCTAGCTAGGATACTAGTGTCCTGAAGCGGAACGCTACTGACAGCGTGGTGTAGTGCAGCCAAAACTAGTAGAAAGCTGGCAAGGTAATATTTTATTTCTTTGCTCGCTTGCAGCGAGAATAGTGTAATTACAACCCTATATAGCTTATTATACCGAATATTTTACCTTTGTCATTCCCACTCCAATGACGAAAACTCTGTTCTTTTGAGGAGCCATTCTGGTTGTTGTGCCGAGACCGTTTCCAAAAGGACAGAATGACATTAAGGATGACCGGTTCTGGAACAGTAAAAATCCAACTTCGAAGGCGTTTTAGTGAAGCACGTGAACGCAGCATTCCACTTCGTCGCCTGTAGTATCGCTACCTTTACCCATAGTATTACACAATATTACCCAGTGGCTTTCACTGAAGTTGAAATTGTGTCCAGTTAACAAGCCACGTAAATTATGATTTATTCTATTGACATGAAGAGGGCTGACCAAATAGAAACGTTCAGCTACAAAAAGGTGATATTTTCGTTGAAGAGGCAAACGTTCAAAACAACTGCAACTTATTATTTTTATTTGGGCGGTGACAGCAACATCAGTGCTAGGACTTGATTAAGCTGGCTCGTTGCCAGGGTGGGAGTAGTTTGTACTAGATGAAAATTGACCGCAATAGTATTGGAACTGGGCACCCTTCTGGGCGTTAACCAGGTACCCTGTTCTGTCTGAATGCTCAAAGTAAAAGTGTTGTTAGTTGAAAGCGTAGAATAACAAGCAGAATTCTACTCGTTTACAGCATAAACACGTGGCATGTGAGCAGGCCTGCAACTCCCTGACTGGCGATAGCCAGTGTAACCTGGGCCAGCCAGGCTAGCTTAATCAAACCCCCTCGTGGTCAAGTGTCATTCAATCCAGCATGATATGTATGGGCATTCCTCAGCATCTTTTTCTTGCTTGTCAGAAACCAAAAAACACTGCATTGTCACTGCAAACAGCACTGCAATAAAAACATTTGTTCCCAGCAGCCATGTCAGTTTTTAGTTGTCTGGCCATAGTGATTTTTGTAGCCTGTGACCTGGGCTGGCTGGTCATACAAAACACTTGATCAGAATTCAACATTTGATGAACTGGTGGGTGACTTCATAGATGCCAACTGACTCGCTGATCTTCTCGTCATAATCTGTCCAGTCCTGAGAAAGAGGACAAAAGTATAAATGACTGCCGAGGTAGAAGGTTAACTGAACAGAAATCTTCAGAAATGTATCTAATCTCAATGGGCCAGATAGTTGGACAGAGATTTGTTCCACAGTCTAGATCATAGACAAAAAAACATCCTTAATAGAAATTGCTCACAAATTGTTCATAGAAATTCTGGGTGAGAAAGACTCACTTTTTCCAGTAGGGTGATTTCAGGAAACTTGGTCCCAGACTCAGCACCATCTGCAGCAAAGCCAGCCTGGAATGTTCTGGAGTTATAGTTAAAGTAATAGAGACAAGTCCCACATCCCAACTGATGCCCTATTCCCTTACTCTTCACCTGGGTCCAGTTTGCTGATAACCATGGAAGGCAACATCATTAAAATACTCCAAACTCCATTGTTATTGAAAAACTAGGTCCCCTGTTGTTCAATGTGCAATATAATATAAAATGAATGGTAGTGTGGATCAACATTTTGATACCTACCAGAAACATAATGAATACTAATTCATGTTAAAACTGTAACTGCAGTGCTACTGCAATCGTAGCTGACAACTGATGACATACTACTGTACAAGTTAAAGTGCGTGCTCTGCTCACCTGTGGTTGGAAGTCCACTGGCTCCAGGCCTCGACATTCAAACTGCACTATGGTCTTAAACCGCTCGCTATCCTCAGCCTTCAGAGCAGCACACAAAAACAGCAGCACCATGAGAAAGACACAAGATGGTGTGAGTGGCTGAAATGAAGAAACACTGTTTTAAAAATGCTTTACTCTCATATAACAGTACAGCAGAACTATTTGCCCATAAGCGGCTATTGAGTGGCAGGATGAAATTGGGAAAACTTTCTTACCAATTTTGCAAGTACTCACATTGTATGGGGTGATTGTGTCTCTTAAAATATCTGTGAACAGACATGTATATGAATGTCATGGTAAAAAAAAAACAAGGTGACATCCATATAACTTGCCTCTATTCTGTCAAGACAGATCCCCAAAGGAGGATTTACTAAGCTACTTTCTGCTTACCAATAGAGTTCTCCCTGGCACAAAGTTTACATTTCTGCACCATACTGGCGCTCCCTCTTCCTCCTTTGAGAGGTACGTTATCCTGAGGAAACAGTTCACTTCAGTTGTTGTCAATGTAAATTTGGATACAATAAGAGATCTATCACACAGCACTACTTACCATAAGGTTGATATACTGCCATTTTTCTGGGATTTCTCCACAGTTCGCACATTTCAACTGCAACATTAACGATTGTGTGTTAGTGTCCCAAATTGGACGCGGCTATGGTGTGTGGTGATGGTCCAGTCCCCAACACCACACAATGAAACCTATGTTGTTCTAAACACTCATTTTGGATAACACTGCATCAGCATTTTTTTGTTTTGTTACCTAGCTGGTACATGTCACATTATGAACTACCAAATCATTTTACACACGTGCTGTAGCTAAATGTCCCATTTGTGGTGATACATAATGTAATAATTCGGCAAATGACTAATTGGTATGGGATAGTCAAATATAACAATTTGCCAACTAGCTAGTTACTTACTTTCAGAAACCAGCGAAAGTCCTCACCGTCTGGCCTTAAATTCGTAACATTTTCCAAAGTGGCTTTAAATTGCAGACCGATTTTCTGAGGAATACAGAACAACGTTTATGTTGTTAATTACAATGTACAAGATTATAAAAATACGATGTGAGAATTATTTGGACAACATACCACCATCTTGAAAAACGTGCGTAAACCGACGCAAATGCTTCCACAAACCACGCTTTTACGCAGCCAATTGCACTTCATACTGGCATCCAGTTGACTGACTCAAACAGCAAGTAACAAACGTCGCAACGGCAGGTTTTTTAAGACCATTTGGCAATGGGCTTTGTTTTATTTGATCAATAATCATTCACGTCAATCCCACATCCAGACAAAAGTAGTATATGCTATAGTAGTCACAATTCAGCAGTACTAAATCATGTTGCATATAAAATCTATTCAATAGACTGACTTAATATCTAATTTTAATAATGGAATAGGGATTTGTGTATTGTGGATGTACTAATAAATCGACCTGAGGCATGTCAGCAAAGAAACGGTGTTGTGCAGGATTAAGTCTCATTAGAAAAATCCAAGCCTGGAGTACTACATGTTGTATTGCTGTGTATTATGTAACCAATCATCCTATTTTTATTAACATTGCTGCACTTTGTCCTAAAGTTTCTCAGGTTCAATCTCACCAACTCTTTGGGAAAATAACATGAATTCAGTCCCTTGAAGACTCAATAGGCTGGAAATGCATTTTGTGTAAATAGTTGAAAATCTTGAGCAAGCTTAATCAATCAACATGACTTTTATTTTAGTGTTTTCAGTCATTATATCACATGGCAGTGTTGACAGTTTGGACACGGATCTCACAGACAGGAAACCTACAGGAGCCCAGCAAAACAGATGTAAAACACCTCAATGGGCATACTTGAGACAATATTGTTCTCATGTATACCCAATAATTAAGTTCAATAAATCCCAGAAATTCCAATTCTCTGGCTTTCTGATGGGATGAGGAACTGCCACAATGTAAAGGTTATGCAGCTCTGAAAACGGTGGCAGTAAGTTACAAAGAAAAGACACCTCAGGTAGGGAATGGAACATGCGAAGGGAAGAAAAACAATAGAAAACCATTTTAAGACTTAACAAATTATGGGGCATACTGTGCTTTAATTCAATCTTGTTATATTTATTGCAGTCTAAACTGCTTCTCAATTATGAATTGAATTTGTAGTTGAAGAGTTTGAATTCAAGTTTCATCAGACCACACCAAAAACATCCCCCTTTCATTCATTCTGCAAAAAAAAGCAGCATGAAACCTACAATAAAATATCAAATCAAGTCCAACAGTTACAATAAGTAACAGTCATGATAAAAATAGAATAAAGGCATTGCAGTTACTCTTGCATCTCTCTCGGCTGTGTTCAGATTCTCCACCCTTTCCTGTTACTAGTAATGTGCTAAAGGCGTGTAGAACCAGGATGTAACCTTTCACTTTGTAAATACGTGAAGCAATTGGGCGATATATACAGGTCCAAACATGTCTCATCCAAAAAAGGAGCAAGGTCAGGGAAGGGTCAGTGAGGGCGACTGCTGGACTCTGAAGTCCGTCGTTGCCGGGCAGGAGTGTTGTGCCCATTCATACAACCATTGTGCCGCTTGGTCAGCCCGCCATTCAGAATGTCCTGGATGTGCTGTACTATCAGGTTTATTGCCACTGGAAAGAGAAGAGAAGAGGAGAGGAGCGGGGCATGGTTACGGCTCCACAGTACATTCACAATGAGCCATCAACAAGGAATCAGGACAGAAGTCCAATGTCGTCATATATAACACTATACAATCACAAGGAAATGACCAAGGGAAGATTTATTTAAAGTGCCAAACTTGCATTTGTTCCTATAAGAATGTGCTATACTGATCCTGAGAGAAAAAAAAAAATAATAATAATAAAAAAAAAAAAAATATTGTAAATTTTTTTTTTTTGATGGCTATGATGTCATAGCCCTTCCTACTTACCTTGATTGTCAGCTCCTCGAGGAATGATCACATCAGCATACTTTTTGGTCTGCAAACAAATTTAAATTACCTAAATACATGAACTTGGGAAGGATTGTGCTAGTTAGTGAAGCCAAGCATACGACGAGACCAGAGACTTACTGGCAGACAGAATTCCTCAAAGGCAGGCTTGACAAACGTGATGTACTGTGTGAGAACCTGCTCAAGATCCCTGGCCCGTTCACTTATGTCCCTCAGCACTGGAAAACACATCGGTTAAAACAGGAACTGAACACACGGATCCAATATGTATGAAAATACACACAGGGAAACGCACCTCTGCGCGAGAGCCGTGTGTCTGCGTCTGTGTCAACAAACAGTTTCATCTGGAACATATCTCTGATCTCCTGGGAGTAGAACATGAGGATGCCCTCAAACAGAACTACGTCTGCTGGGTACACCGTCACAAATTCATCTTTCCTGTAACAGGTTAACAGAATGATCAGCATATGGCGTGACAATTTAAATAACCAACCCTTATAGCTCTGCAGAATGCCCTGTATGTGACAGAATGTGAGATTGATGTTAAAACATTTTGTTTATCAGTATTACTTCTATAGGTTTTCAACCAGTATGTCTAAATCCATTTTCCAATTTCTGCCACCAATATGCCTAATAGCAATTAATCTTGTAATCTTCAAATTGAGTACTTGAGTACTACAAGATAGAAGATACATGAGATGCAAATAGGTTTTTTCTTGGACATAAACCTATAATCAAAACAGCACATTTTGCAGCTAGCATTTCAGCACATGATGGTTGTGACTGAAGTTGGATTTGGGTCTTGAAGCAAAAGCAGTTTAGAACCACCGATGTGGACCATGTTACTATACTGCCAGTGTTACAATTTAGACGCTTATCAGTGCTCAAAATCAGCCATTTTAACCTGGCTGATTTGAGTTTACAGAGCTAGGGACAAGCCTTAATGACAGACACCTGTTTTAAACAGACACCTGCTAAACTGAAATATTGAGTAGACATGAAACGGAACCAAATCTTGATAAAGCATGAAATGTGAGATGCTGCCTGAACTTGTACAAACACTGAAAACTATATTGCAGTTACAAAACAAAAGAACCAGGATCATAGATTGCACATCTGTCACTTGCATCATTGACATGGTTACAAATATTCTACAGACGCAGCAGCCATATTGATGACCAGAAAATGAACAGGGAATAGCTAATCATTTTAAACAGGAGCTAATTACTGTGCAGTCTCAATTACACTTGGAAATTACAACACTGCTAAAGTAGGCTACATGGAGTAGAATTCACTACAAATCAGGACCAATGAGTTTAGTCACCCAACTTTGATAAAACTCCAGAACTAAATAACCGCTGTTCTGGTTCATTAAGAATGATAACCCCAAGGCTTGTGTTTCTGGTTGCCAAGTCAGTCAGCCCATGCCAGTTTCCAGTCTCTAGAAATACAAAATATACAGTACCAGTCAAAATTGTGGACACACTTTAATGAGCAAGTGCCCAAACTTGACTGGTACGGTATGCCAATATTTTGGCTAATTAGCCGATTAAGGATATCTTGCCAGGTAGCACCCTCTCAGCTGTATAAATAGCAACAGCCTGGAGCTCACCTGGAATGGGTGACAAAGTCATACACAGGGATCTGTACAGTCTCTCCCTTTATGATCTGCCACAGTGTCTTCAGGACAAGCTCATTGTCAAATGCATCTAAAGAAAGACAGAAACAAAAATGGGTTGAGAAATAAGCAAAATAAGAGAAATGGGGTACCTCAATTAGCATACAAACATGCTCTTCTTCAAAGGTATTCTCCGGTATGTTCATGTGGAGTATGCGTCGATTTAAATGTGAAGCACGCAATCCCTTACAACTGTCTTTTGCTTAACCTCAAACGGACTACTTTCAGTCATGACAATGGCAAAAGAAAAAATGTCTTGTAAAGAAAAACTTTTTGCATTGCACAATTCCTTCAATAATAGTGGAATGAGTATTACTATATTGTTTCAAGCATGTCGTCACATAGTACAAGTCGTCACACCAAAATGCTGACTTACTAAATACTAAATGACAAAACCTCAGATTGCCAAAACGGAGAAGCTGCACAGTCTGGATTTTCTACCAATGTCACTAGCATGTAGTCATGTAAATAAACTGTATATAGAGAGTTTAATAAATGTATTAAACTCTTTCCATGCAATGTCTTCATAAACTTCAGTGCTTTCACGTAACACATCACCCATTACTATATGGGGGGGGGGGGTCACATCAGGTCACCAGTCCAGGAAGGATATCAAATGACGCTCCTGGTGATGACTCATCAAACTGCGTAAAAACAACGCACCCATCTGACACATGCTGCTTTATATACTTAAATTCAGACTCACTTGGACCATTTTAAGCTCCAGTATGTGAGCTTGGGGCAGTGGTAAGCACTGAAAGACACCCATGTTTTAGAGCAAATTGGGGGGGGGGGGCAATTCAATAAGGTTTCTTCTATTATGGAACTGATCCAACACAGGCATACGTCCCATGTGCTAACAGCACTCGCACATCGATATAGACACGCGCCGACGCGCGCACGTACAGGCACATGCACACGCGGGCACACGCACGTGCAGGCGCACACGCGACAGCTGTTAGAGTCTGTCTATGCCCTGGGTGCAGCCAAAAAAATTTTTTTCCCCTGAGTTCTACAAGAGTTCACTAATTTTGCACAAATCTAGAAGCCTGGCTCAAATTTCCTACCGGTCATTACTGTTTTAAGCCAGTGTCAGAAAGTAAATAAGAGCAAACAACTGGAGAAAGGCCTGATTAGGATGTACCGCCTGCCTTCCACTGTCCTGCTACTACAGCTCTGCTGACTAGGATTGTTTGGCTCAGATCAGCTGAGTACAGCAGGAAGGTATGGCCAACTGAGTCCAGAAATGGATCAGTCATGTAATGGCAAAACCATGACTGCCTCTGCAGTTTTAAATTAAATATGCACATGGGATTCAAGACACAATAGGGCGGGTTTCACCTTGGAAGGTTTTCATTGAGTGAAACTTAAAAAAATAAATAAATACACTGAGCTCAGTGCTAACAGTGTGGCAAAGCAGGAGGTAATCTTGTGTACAATCTGAAGGGCTCAGAACAATCAAACTGAGAATTCAGGGCCTGATGCAATGTCATCCAACCTTTAATTCTATAGCTGTATGCTATACCGGTGTTCTGGAATGTGGAACTACATTCAAAGTCAGGCAATCTAATTAATCTCCATGCAACTCAACCAAGAATCAGCTGCCCCATATGAACCTCATTATACAGCAATCATATGTACATACAAGGCTAGCTGCCACAAGCTTTCCCATATGTAGTGGTCATATGTAGCTAGCATCCATAGGTTGCCAGAAGTCCTAGGATCCACCTAGGCCAGTAGAGTGAAAGTACATTTGTTCTTAGTTTACATGAATGGTAAAATAAAGGCAAAAACATTTATGACAGCAGCCCCATACCTGGGTGGTCAAAGTTGAACTGCCCTTTGAGTGCTTTGGCCTTCTGTTCTGAAGTCAGCTCTTTGTAGAAACTGTCTTGACTAAGGATGACTACCTGGAAAATATAGAGCTATGTTAAAAGTTGAGTAATAGAAAAATAAAATGTAAGCGGCAAATTTCAGACATTGCGAGACACAGATTTCCAAAACAAAAGCCCATATTTGTGACTCTGACTTACCTTGATCTAATCTGCCAGCTCACTAGTGTCCAGTCATTGATTTTGTCACATGTATGACATAGGCCTTAGTTTAATGAAATTGCAAGACATTTTCTACGTATACAGGGAAAATTTGCAAACAAGGAACATGTCAAAAATAGGAACATAAATTGCTTGTCACAGTGTTCCATTGCAAGGAACAGCTTTCAATTACAAAGAACTGCTGCTTAAACCATGGTGACTAAGACCATTCACATTAACAAGCATTATCAGATGACAGCGGAATAAAACATGCAGATACACTTTTCATTTACATTTGCAATGGGAATGTATTCAGCCAACAGAACATGGCAACAGACAACACATGCACAAGCAGTACCTTGACCATGCCAATATCTGATCCATTATATAAGAAACATTTTTCAATGTTGTAAAAATAAATAAACCTGACCAGAAACTGAAGACAACTTTCTTGGCATAGATTTAGTAATCCAAGTGACTGGCCACTTGTTAAATGGAATACATACTTATGAATCAATGGCATTAATTATAAGTCAGTGTTACCACTATGCTACTATGTACAAAATATAAATGTTAAATTAAGTGACATGCAGTCCTTATTTATGTTCTGATAAGCATATTTGATGTAAGTGTTATTTCACATTCTGTTTTGACATGGAGTGAACAAAACAGCATTCCATACAAAGCTGAACCAAAGGAGCAATGGCCAAGATACATGTTCAGTTGTGCTCAAAAGTTTGCATACCCTTGGTTAATTGGTAATATGTACTATTTGTAAAGAAAACATGAGTGAGCAGGTAAAACATGTCTTTTATTTCTTATGGGATTCACATTCAACTGTAGGTCATAACAGAATGGCACAATCATAAAACACAACATGGCAACAAAGAAAAAAAATGAACTGACCCCTGTTCAAAAGTCTGCATATCCTTAGTTCTTAATACTGTGTATTGTCCCCTTTAGCATCAATGACAGCGTGCAGTCTTTTGTAGTAGTTGTCTGAGGCCCTGAATTCTTGCTGGTGGTATAGTGGCCCATTCGTCTTGGCAAAATGCCCCAGGTCATGCAAAGACTTTGGTAGTCTTGCATGAACTGCACGTTTGAGATCTCCACAGAGTGGCTCGATGATAGCAGACTGATGAGATAAGTCAGGAGAATGATGGCCACTCCAGAACCTTCACCATTTTCTGCTATAACCAATGGAGGGTCAACTTGGCCTTGTGCTTAGGGTCATTATCGTGCTGGAAAGTCCAAGAGCGTCCCATGTGCAGCTTTCGTGCAGAAGAATAGCGCTTATGGTTGTGACCATAAAGCTCTATTTTGGTCTCGTCACTCCAAATTACAGTGTGCCAGAGGCTGTAAGGCGTGTCAAGGTGTTGTCAGGCATAATGTATCAGGGCTTTTTTGGGGCATTGGCGCAGTGAAGGCTTCTTTCTGGCTATACGACCATGATGCTCATTTTTGTTCTAGTATCATCGTATTGTGCTCCTTGAAACAACCACACCGTCTTTTTCCAGAGCAACCTGTATTTCTCCTGAGGTTACCTGTGGGTTTTTCTTTGTATTCCGAACAATTCTTCTTGTAGTTTTGGCTGAAATCTTTCTTGGTCTACCTGACCTTGGCTTGGTATCAAGAGATCCCTGAATTTTCCACTTCTTAATATAAGTGATTGAACTGTACTGACTGGCATTTGCAAGGCTTTGGATATCTTTATAAAGTTCCATTACCTTGTTACACAGGTCTTTTGACAGTTCTTTTTCTGCTCCCCATGGCTCAGTATCTAGCCTGCTCAGGGCATCCACGTGAGAGCTAACAAACTCATTGACTATTTCTACACAGACACTAATTGCAATTTAAAAAGCCACAGGTGTGGGAAATTCACCTTTAATTGCCATTTTCACCTGTGTGTCACCTTGTGTGTCTGTAACAAGGCCAAACATTCAAGGGTATGCAAACTTTTGATCAGGGCCATTTGGGTGATTTCTGTTATCATTATGATTTTAAAAAAAGCCAAACAACTATGTTATAATAAATGGCTTCATATGATCACGATCCTTAAAAGTTTTTTTGCATGATCGGTCATTTTCAAAATCTATGCCAAAATTTCACAATTTCTGCCAGGGTATATGAGCACAACTGTATAGGCATTATTTATTGAGGCTTCATTGTATGAGCTAACACATGGGAAAGTAATGTAGCCCAAAGAAAAAACAGCCGAAGTGGACAGAAAGCAGACCGTGGACTGGAGAATGAGGTTACCTGTCGCTGATGGTGGTCAATCTTGTTCTGGCCAAGAAGTTCCATGATCTTCCCACACACAGACGACTGTGGGGATAGATAACCATTCATAATCTTCAACAAGTGTGCATTACATTACTGTTTATTTTATTAATTTTTTAGTCGTTTAGCAGACATTCATACCCGGAATAAATTAAAGGAGCAGTTAGAATTGTCTTTTCACTTTGTTGGCTCTGGGATTATGTCTAGCAA
Organism: Esox masquinongy; assembly: GCA_016801175.1. Lineage (NCBI taxonomy): Eukaryota > Metazoa > Chordata > Actinopteri > Esociformes > Esocidae > Esox > Esox masquinongy. Next base: position 16,040 of record JACXGI010008030.1, read on the forward strand.
CGTTTTTGTTAGATGCTCAAACTTGATCTCACTTTATGTAGTTTTAACAGCCATTACATTGTATCCTCTTGCCATTGATTTTCTAGTAGATTCAACCAAACCTACAGTGACCCCTCAGAAGCGCTCAACTTCTTTTTTGAACAAATCCAGGGTATATGTGGACCTGCTTTACAGGTCATTGTTGCCCGATTACCCAAATACCCACAAACATTAGTTCCTTCCCCACAAACAGTCTGGATCTGAGTTGCTCCAGGAAGATTTCTCGATCACGAAAATAATCTAACCATTCTTATTGGTCTCAGAAAAAGATGTGTGCCGTCTCAGCCGAACAACACACCTGGAAATCCTGCCTGGCTAGTCTCCTGTCCTGCTGCAGGCCCTAACTATAGGGCTATTGTGTTTGAATAAAACAACAATGAAATTGGAAGCCCATTCAGGAGGTTTAGTCAGCAGCATGTGCCACATATGCAATTCAGCCAAGTCTTCTTAGCATGGCTATAAACTGGCAAAGAAAAATAACACAGCAAAAAAAAAAATAATACGCCAAACTTCCCATCAAACTCAAGACAAGCCTGGACTCACTGCAAGATTGCAACATGGGTTTACAGGGGTCATTTTACATGTAGTTATTACACAACTTAAACTGAAACTAGCTCATCTAACAATGCGGCAGGAGGTTGGGTGGGGGAGGTTGACTGTTATTTTACATATTCCTTTTCAACTTGTGGCCCACAATCCTTAAACCATCCGCCATACTGCCAACCAACTCACTGCACCAGTTACAGGATTTTGGCATAACGCCATTAGTGCTATGCCAGAAGTTAAAAATGGGCACAAGGTGACCTAGAAGCTTTTACCACCAAATTCAAATTTGCTTGTTCTAGCTTGTGTTTTGAAAACCTTGTTTATGACACAAATTGTATCCTTGTTAACATTAGTGATTAGAGTACAATAAACAGTTGTGCTGTGGTGAAATGCCCCTTTAAAAGGTACAGCTAAAAAAAAAAGTAATCTTATGTAGGTACACATTCTTTAAAAATAAACTAATATAGGCCTACATGTTAATTATTTGACTTTGATAGATTTTTTAATATACTTGCCACAGCGGCTGGTGAAACCAAAACTTGCGAATGTGTCTTTCCTGTGTGAAGTCACCAGAAACAATCGACCAACAGCTGTTCCAAAAAAATAAACTATTGCCTCTCCTAAGACAATCAACACTTCCACAGAATCCTGTGGCAAACACTGGCATACCCATGGTGATGCAGTACACGAAAATGTCATACATTAAATTATACATTTTGATTACATTTAGGCAGAGATTTTGAATCAAGGAGTTAACCCTAACCAACTCTGATTAGGGATATGAATCAGGAATAACCAAGCAGGACGCATCGTTGGCAGGAGGTACAGTATTGCGTCATCGTCGTTTGTAACCTTTAACTCGCACGTCCAGCGCAGCACCCTAAAAACGACGAAGCTATGACGGTATGCCCTCGTCACGGTATTCGGAGAGATGTAATGTTATTCGGCTTGGCTAGCTAACAAAAAAAGTTCTATTTACTTGTTTGTTTATGATATTACCGTACCAGTAGGCTTTTTATATCTTTGACGGTGTTGTCAAAAGCTACTTGTGCCAGCTACAGTACTGTACAGTTAACCATTGGAATTTAGTTGGAAATAAGATCATGCTCGCTGTCAGCTTAGCCAATTTAACTAGAAACATTGATGGCTCCTATTCGGAAAGCTAACCAATTATTTTCACTGTGTGGTGGAATTTGGCCTTCTAAGCTATGGAGTAGAAAATATCGAACCAATGTAGTTATTAACCCAAACATCAAACTTTAACCAGGTACATAAAGAAATAAAATGAATAAATGATAAGTCTGATGACTAAAAAGACCACCAGTTTGACATGAGCCACGCGGTCAGCAAGTTCCCAAGTGACTTGAGAACACATTCCATCAGTCACAAAAACAACAATACAAGATAGTCGGTGAGGTCACAAATGTACTAAAAGGTGCCAACCTTTCCACTGGCAGTGCCTCCGGACACACCGATAAGGAAGGGTTCTCGGATAACATCATCATTATTATTATCGACTTGTTCGTTCGGATGTGTTTCACTGTCCCCGGCCATGCTTGCAATGTGCATATATTAACGCACGCTGCTGAGAAAATGATAAACCATGCTCCCCCTTCCCAGATTTTTCAACTTTTTAATGATAAATATATCCAATCACATAGCCTGGTAGATAAACTAGCCAATCACTGTCGTCGTTTATATCCTGCCCTCAGCCTAAATGGCTACATTTCCAGTTCGTCTATTTTGGGATTCAAAGTGAAGTTCATTAAATACTCTTTCGCATTGTAATTAGAAGGTTAATTTTATTTCAAAGTGTCATTTGTTTCGACATGATCTATCAAACATCAAAGAAGTTTAAAATATTGTTTTTCATGAAAGCAACGTGAAATTGCAAATTCCTTTGCGCATTTCTCTATGAATTACGGTTCACTTTTTTCATCACTTCCGGTTGTATCTCCCATTATTTTTTTACTTTGTTAGTTGCATGTCCGTTTCACCAGCAACGCTAAGCAAGATCTAGCAAGAATAAGGCAGAGACCTTGACGCATTCCCTTCAAAAGTGAAGTAAATGGTTAAAACAGTACATTTGTAGGCATCTTTGAAAAAATATTTGAGTTCTTTTTTAAACAATATTTAAAAAATCGAGAAAAATGAATCACCTTTATTGTACAAATAATATTAAATAGTACATTAGTGATCTTACGGCATTGATAGAAATTATTGCTGGATACATTAACATTTTTATTTTATTTTTGTCATTTAGCTGACACCTTTATCCGGAGCAACTTTTAGACATTAATTGTATTCATTTTAGGAACTAGTACTTACATAGTTTTTGTAATTTTGGGATGAATGAGCCTATTGGAAGCTGGGGGTGATGAAATGGTGAAAACCAGCATTTGACTTGGGATAAAATATGTGCAGGAACAGACAAATTGCACATTAGACTATGTTCATCTAAATGTGTTTGCTAATGAGGCTTATTCCATTAAAGTAGCCTATCCCAGATCTCTTTTACCTAAAAAAGGAACCAGAACACTGTTCCAGACCGTTCCGGCCAAAGTCAAGCACTGGCTATAACGGTATGAGGGACAGAATGTAAATGTATCCAGGACTCAGGTTAAAACCACAACTCTTATGAATGCCATGCAATGTACTTTGTGTTGCAGTAAATGTGTCCATACTATTCAGAATCCTTTCTGCTTCCCAAATCACCAGTTTACCTCTAGAGGACATATACTGTTCATTCAGCAGCCCTTGAAAAAATAGCCAGTCATCTTAAATGCAGTCCATTTTGAATACTGGACACAATATGCGAGACAACCAACTTCTGGGAGAGAGGTTAATCAGCTTTAAAACAGCCCTAATTTCTTACTGGAGACATTGGACTGTACACAATTTCTTCTATGTAGTAAAAGGGAGTTCTGTTTAACTCAGGAATACTTCTTGCCAAATCCACCAATTATTGACCTGAGCATTGTTGCCACTTAAGCAACCCTTAAAGAGTAGCCAATCAGCTTGATCACAATCAATTTTTAAATTGGACAAATATTAGACTGCAAAATCTACAAACCTACAAGGAATTATGTAAAGTCTAATATGTGTGTCCACGCACGTCCTTGGTGGATTTAGAAAGCAGAAGTGCTCCTGAGTTGAGTGGACATCCCTTTAACTGACAAACAATGTACATGGAATTTGGAATGGCTACAGTTTAACAAACAATAGGAGTGTAAACGCATGCCCCCCCCCCCACACACACACACGGACACACACACAAAACATGATCCAATTTAAGGCAAAAAAAGAAATTCTCATAAACATAATTGTCCTAGTTCTTGTATGAGAGCTATTATTAAATATATTCACAATTTTCAATCCTTTTTGACGCCCAGTTAATAATTTATGACGTTTACAGGACTAACTCTTATTCTGAAGCATTCCAAAAATCTGTGAACCGGACGTACTTAGTTCATATTGCCTTCTTCACGTAGTGTTTGTTGCATGCCGCACATAATTGAACGGGTTTCATTGTAGCTAACCGTTTAAAAACACATTTTCAGTTCTCCAGTAGTATATTACGTGGACACAAAGTTGTATTGTTCTTCGGAAGTAAGACGGAGCGCTTTTTAGTTTTTGCAAACATTTGAAAATGTTGAGCAATGTTACTCTACGGGCTCAGATCGCTTCCATCATAGAGGTACTTTCTAAAGCTGCGGTTGCAGAAATTAGTAAAGTAGTCGACGATGGCATGGTTGTGTTGCGTATGGAAATGTGTCAACGGGAAAATGAAATCATCGTCCTGAAAAAGAACGTACAACAACTTGACAACGAGCTTCGAAGAGCCCGAGGGATTCAAGCTCGAAGGCGCATCCATCATGGTCGATCAATCGCTGCTGAAAATCTTGGGAGAGATGGTGAGTCGATCTAGTTGTACGAACAACTATATTTTATTATCAGTCAGTAATTTACAATAGGTCTATGCACAAAACATTAACCAACTAGCAATAGTTTTATTACTAACTGTAAACAGGAAAACAATAGATGTATTACATATAATGTAATATGTCTTATTTATCAGATAATGTTCACACTGAACCAGACTGAGGCATGACTGATTCTCCTCTCGGCCAGGATCATCCGACTGAATTTCCCTTTAGCCTGCTCTGAAAATTTTGTAAATGAAGTCATGTTACTCACCAAAATGTTTTCCCCAAAGCCACTATTGTCAAAACAGATTATGTGCACAGAATGTACTTCCGAGAAAAGTAAATTATCTTAGGGATACTGCCACTGGATCACCCGACCTGTGCTTTGCCGAAGATGAATTTGGCACATACCACTTAGTCAAAATAATACACAATATGTATTCATGCACCAGCTAATTCGTGTAACAACAAGTAAGAATAATGGTTCGTCTGCGAAACTCAATTTTCTTGGTGAGTAAAAAAATATTTCTGGCTAAGCAGAATCATAATAAAACGATCCTATGTGCTCACATTCTGGTTCAACATGGAGCTAAGAATTTGTTGTTCAAAAAAAGGCCTCATGTACTGTCCATCCTCCAGTCATCTCTGACTCTGTACAATGAGCGGACAGAGGAATAGCAATGACTGCCAGGCTCCAACTAAGTGGCCTTGTGGTTACAGAGCAGGCCTACGCCCAGAGATTGGAAGGTTGGGGTTTCAATCTTGTGGCCTTGTGGTTTGAGTATAGCTCCTGAAATTCAAAGGTTAGGGATTTAACCACAGACTTACATTCTGCTTGGCACTCCTCAAATAAGGAGATTGGGAATGAGGTGCAACCGTAGACTCATATCTTGTCCAGGAGGTGAACTTGTACATCAAGTTGCTTCAAGCTGCAGAAACGGGAAGTTCCTGTTTCGCTGTAATGTGTGAGACATCAAATAATTGTTATTACATAGCCTAACATTACAATCTGCTTTTGTACAACCACACGCAGGCACAGATCCATTTAGATTTGAACAAAAAATGGTTTTGATAATTGACATGCAGTACATATTTCTTTCCACAGGGCCTGACGAGAGTGGTACCACTTATGCCGGGAGCACCTCTCTTGAGAAACTGCAGTCTGGGGAAGATAGTTTGGGAAAGGATAAAGAAGAAATCCAACCTGCAGACAAGACTCAGGTGAAGGCTGAGCCAGAGATGGAGCTGGAACAGGCAGAGCAAACTACAGGGAGAAAAGAAAAAGACGATTTGGATGACGAACTGTCAACATATGAGAGAGCCAAACAGCCGTGGATGACCAGCTCACAAGTAGAGAATGATATGGAGACGAGCAGTTCAGAGTTTTTCAACAGTGCCGGTCAGAACTCACAGTGTCTCCCTGAACACGCTCCTGGATCTCCTGGAATGGTGGAAGCATCATGCAGCACCGCTGCATTTCCTGGGAAACCATATGTGGATGTCAGAGATAATATGATTTTACAGTTAAGACAGCAACAACATTATCAGCAGTCAGGCATGCTCAGAAGAACAAGCGACGGCACAGGGAAGTCAAACCCAGACCCTCGAAGTGTATTGGGTATTGGCTCAAACTATAATACTGCAAGGAGAGAAAGAACCAAAAGGTTTTGCCAGGTTAAGAAACATTTTATTTGCACACTTTGTGGGAAGAGTTTTGAACGTTACGGTCATCTTGAACGGCATCTGCGAATCCATACGGGAGAGAAACCCTACAGGTGTGACATATGCGGGAGATGTTTCAACCAGAAAAGTAGCCTCAAGGGGCATCTAAAGACTCACAGAGGTAAGACACTAGCATCTGTAGCAACATCAGATATGCATCGGTGTATTGTTTATTTTAAGACGTAGATGATTCCATCATGTCTGCATCCCAAATTGCACTCTTATCCCTTATATGGTGTTCATTTGACCAGGGACAAAGGCTGATATTTTGGTTGCAACTGATAATGTTTCATTTATTTACTATTTTTCATACAGTATCGATGGATGGACAAGCCAGTAATGGGGAAAAGCCTCCTCTGGATAGATATCAGTCTGAAGAAGAACAGAACAGCACAAAGGATGAGGTTATCCTAGCTGCTCCGGACATACCCATGAAGTTAGAGCCAGGGGAGGAGAAGGATGCATCCCGGACACCAGATCATAAAGAAGAACACGTTTCTGGAAGAGCAGAACTGGATGCTGAGCTGTCGCTGTATGAGAGAGACAGTCAGCCATGGATGCCCAGTTCACAGGCAGATAATGAAATGGAGACGAGTAATTCAGAGTATTTCAACAGTTCTGGCCAGAACTCCCAGTGTCTCCCTGATCGCTCCCCTGTACCACCTCCTGTCCTAGGAATGGTGGAAGCATCATGCAGCACCGCTCCATTTCCTGGGAAACCATATGTGGATGTCAGAGAGGATATGATTTTACAGCTCAGACAGCAACATTATGGACCTGCAGAGACACTCTTGATAGCATGTGATGGAACAGTACAGTCCAGCCCACAGGCCATGGAAGGAGGTACACTGAACCATCGGCCTATCTACTCTTTGGAAACGAGAGCCATCCCGGGAACTGCCAAGGAGAAGAAGTGCTTCATCTGTTCAATCTGTGGGAAAGTGTTTGAGCGTGTTGGTCACTTGGAGAGGCACCAGCGAATTCATACGGGTGAGAAACCGTACAGCTGTGAAATATGCGGAAGGTGTTTCAACCAGAAGAGTAGCCTCAAAGGACACCTCAAGACTCACAGAGGTGAGAGACTCAAAATAATATTGATATTATGCATAATACATTTATTATTATTCTGTTATTAACTAAGGGTATTAACTCAATGACACCCTATTCTCTGTACGGTGAGCCACAGCTGAACTGTTGAAATGTTATATTTCCGGGTTTTAGGATTATGTTTAACATCTGTTATGTTATATGTAGATACTGGATTCACATTGTTTGTATTGCAATTATTCTGTTATGATCAATGCTAAAATACATGATACTCTTGTCTTTTTATATAGATGTTGCTGACATGCTAACAGGACAACCTCAGTTTGATGATAAGTCCGACTTCCGTCGTAGACCCTCAGTGAATCCAGAGGAACACAGGGGGCAGCTCTCTGCTGAAGCACAGCCTAACTCTGGTCACAGTGAGGAGGAGAAAGAAGAGGGCGGAAGAGATCTGGGGTCAGTAGTAAAAGCCGAGCAAGAGAAACTGTTTGAATCCCAGTCACTGAATCAGTCAGGACATGAACGCCAACAGAGCACAGAAAGGCCAGGTTACCAAGACGACTCAGAGTATGTCTTGGATGAGAGGGAGAGTGGGCTGTGTAGATCTTTTACGGTAGAGAGGCACAATGATACCGAGTCTAGATCGGTACGTCCAGGTTGCTCCTCCGATGTTACGAAACAACTGAACTCCGATTCGCTTTCACCCAGTGTCAAATACCACCACAGTCCTTTTGATGGAATGCACCACCATCACGGATTTTATACATCGGCTTCGAGAGAGGTGGAACTAGAAGACATGTCTTTTCAGGATGAGAAGGAAAAGCTGGAGTTGATCGAGCAGGAGCAGTATGCAGGGATTGCTGTTCTTGGACGAAACCGAGAGGATGGCGATGTGTCACTGCTTCCCAGATTCCCGGACCAGGTACCACCGCTACATGTGGAGGAGGAAACCGCATTAAGAGAGTACATCACAGAACCAAATCACAACCAAGAGGGGATTTTGTTTGCTCTTGGTATAGAAGGGTTTGACAGCACAGAGGGTAGCAGTGCAACCACAGACAACACAATAAATAGATGTTTCATATGTTCCATTTGTGGAAAGAGTTTTGACCGCCACAGTCACTTTGAAAGACACCAGCGCACTCACACTGGTGAGAAACCCTACAGCTGTGAGATATGTGGTAAGAGTTTCACTCAGAAGAGCAGCTTGAAAGCTCATCAGAGACTTCATACAGGGTAGATGATCAAAGGACAGACTGGTCTTGTGGATGTTTTTTCCCCCATTCTCATTAAAACGAAACGCAATCAATACCAGTGTTATAAAATATTTTTTTAAATAGATTTCTTTTTTTTTTTTCTTTTTTTTACAGTTGGCCAGTATTGTTAATTTTTTGTTGCAACTACATTGTTAAGAGTTCATATTTGTTTTGATATGGTTGTTTCCATTGTAGTTTATTAAAGTTATTAAAATGTTGTAGCTATGTAAATGGAACATTTAACTAATTTCTTAGTTTTTAATGCTGTCATCAGGTATCTCTCCAATAATGTATAAAGTGTTTAAGAAAAACATTGAATAATGAACCTTTTGTATTGTATTTGTCTTCTTTGCCTGCATCAATCTTGGATTATAATTTCGATTTAACATCAGGCTACATATCAAATTATTCAGTGACATAGAGTAGCCTTATCAAAGTTTTTATTGCACCTAGCAGACACACAGGATAATCTACCAAATTTACTTTTGGTACTTTTTGTTGATTTGTTTCTGCTTGAGTATTTTTAAATTAACATAATAGTATGAATGTCTCAATATTATGGCTTCACTGTTTTTCTTATTAACAGTAAAATAAAATGTTTGAAGCATCTCTTTTTTTTGCCTGTGCAAATGGGGTGTTAACTTTTCTAGTGTTTACGGTAACAAGAATCCGACCCGGAAGTAGATACCTAGCTTCATTTTTTTTTGCACATAGATTTTAATTTGGGTTGATAGGTGCATGTATGGTGTAGCTTTTAGAATACAATTCACAGACTTCTAACATTAACGGGGTTTTAAACTTCCTCTAAAATGTCGACTTGTATCGGCCGGCTTCAGACACAGCTAACCTCCATCATGGATGTTTTAGCGAAAACTGCGGTGGCAGACATCGCTAAACTTATCGATGATAATTGTGCTGTATTACATTTTGAAATATCTCGGAACCAAAATGAAAATGAAATGCTAAGGAGAAAATTGGTACTGATGGAGAATGAACTGAAGATTGCGAGAATTCCTCGGCAAACTGGTTAGTACCGTACCAGATATTGTAGTGCGCATTATAGCTCCAAGCGTACAGGTATCTATAGGCCTATTGTTCTTTGTAGCTAGATAAGGGCCTTAGGCTATTCTAGTAATACCAAAGTATTTACGGTTTTCTGAGTATTCTACTAAACCGCAGGAATAACATTATCAGAGATTTTATTCTGCAATAATACATTAGTTTGTCAGGCTACCTTGGAGTCAATTCAGATTAGCCTACCTGTCCAAAAATATGTAATAACCAAAACTAGTACTATACCTGAAAATCTTGCAGGAGTCCTCATTCAATTTCCTAGATGTCTAATAATTTCCTTCTCCTTTCAGAGAAATACATGGACAGCTGTGCTTCGGACTGGAGACCCAGTCGTCGAGGAGAGGATGCATTTGGTGTGAAGGATGTACCACTTGGGTTGGCTTTGGTAGATGCCAAGGTCTGTTCACCAGAATTAATTTGTTGCTTAATCATATAATTGGGATTTGAAATGGCCACGTAGCCTAAATCTGGATACCCATAACCTAAGTGAATGAAACAAATTGACAATGCATTATGTCTGATCATTTCATCTTTCTAGTTTGCAGAGATAGATTCACCTTTCATTAAAGTAGAGAGACCGGATGAAGGACTGTGGAGCAGGGAGCAACATGGAGGTCCAAATGGGCAGGGTAACTGAATCCACTTGGCCACTGAATGGGCCTACTTTTTCCAAAACAGCACGCTGTCCCAAAGTGCACCTTATTCACTATATGTGATCTGCTTTTAAACAGGGCCGATGGGGCTCGCGTCAAAAGTAATACACTACATAGGCACACTTTGTTTCCCAATTGGGTGGTACTTTATCTGATGACTCAAACTGGAATCTTTCCCTTTTGTTCACTATATTATACTTATTTAGGTGATGTCAGAATCTGAATTTTGGATAGACAGGTAGTGTTACTCAGATCCTTAATTTGAACAGTGTGACAATGCCTGGAACATTAATCAAATTGTGTTGATCCTTAATTTGCAAACAATTGCTTTGCAATTATATATTTTGATTTGACATAAGGGAGGCGAAAAATTCTTTTTTACTTCCGAGTAACGTCTTTGTAACTTCTTTCTAGGAAACTCCACATTTGTCAGTGATGCTGTTCAGAAGCTCCCCATTGAAATTCATCAGCAGCTGGAAGAAGAGGAGAATCAGGCCCCAATAACCCTCCTGGAAGATCAGCTGGCAGAAGATCCTGAGAATCTCAGTAAGCTGCGCCAGTCTGGGCCCCAGGCTGATGAGGAGACCAGTGTCCTCGAGTTTGTAATAAAGACAGAGAAGGACGAAGAACATTCTGTGTTCAGTCAGGATGGTTGTCAACAGAGAAATTCAGTGAAGCATCAGAACCCACTGAGCTCCGAGTTTGTGATGGACGAGAGAGACAGTCAACTGTGGTCATCTATAGTTCAAGGGAATGACACTGACATAGTCATAGACACAGACTTCCCGGACTTCTCTTGTGTTGCAGACCAGTATTCAGAGAGCTTTTCAGATTGCTCCAAAGCTCCGCCCATCTCTACCCAAGTGGACGACGCTAGTAAAGCAGATATCTCGCCTTCACAGAGACCGTGCAGTAGGTCAATGTTCAACAAAGTGTTTCAAAAAGACAAAGTAACTGTATGTCAGACCGGGTCTGGTTTCCAGTGTCTACCGCAGGTCACCCATTCACAGCAGCAGGTCAGGCAGAGAGACCATTTGTTCTCACAGAGGAATAACCACATCCCAACGTCCAGGCATCAAGGCAATGGAAATGCGGCAGAGGAAAGCTTTGTGTTGTGTGACACTGACAGACCAGCTGCATCACAGCCAGGGACCCGATTGAACAATAACAACACATTTCCACCAGGTGGCATCAGGAGCTTCAATATGCCTCATCATCACACTAAAAACCATTGGGGAACGGCCATAACGGAGAAGGTTTTCAGTTGTTCACAGTGCGGCAAAAGTTTTAGTCGCTTGCCCTATCTCAAGATACATCAGCGGAGCCACACAGGTGAGAGGCCTTTCCGCTGCACTGTCTGCGGGAAGAGTTTTCACTGCTCCTCGCACCTGACCATACACCACCGGATCCACACCGGAGAGAGACCTTACAGCTGTGCCACATGTGGGAAGAGGTTCACCCAGCAGAGCAGCCTTAAGACGCACCAGAGTGTCCACAGTGGGGAGAGACCGTACTGTTGCTCACAGTGTGGAAAGACTTTTACTCTACTGCACCATCTGAAGAGGCACAGGATCATTCATTCTGGATATAGCTGAGGGTATGACAGGACTTTTGGAAGGTTGGCCCTGCGAGACTAAGCTCAAGTTAAGGTGGAGATTATTTCTATGGAACATGTCTCATTTTGTAGCTTTTGGAGCTAAATATGGTCCTCAAAATGTATTAAGTTATTAAGATGTTATACATTTTCTTAATTTAAAAAAGAAAATATATTCTAAAAAAAGTAAATACTTTTTGGTTTGCTATTTTAAACACTACTGAAACATTCAATAGAATTTACATTTAGTAATTTCACATCAGGCCATTTAATAAACCCTATGAAAATTGGTACTCTCTCCAAAAACCAGTTGACCATGAGTCTTTTGGTAAAATTGTTTGTACTTATTGTCTATTAAAGATTATTTATATGTTCTTAAAGATGCATTCCAGGAGCTTAAGCACAGCAAATCCATAATATTTTATACAAATTGATTCATAACAATTGTATAAAATGCACAGGCAATATCATACACATTTCTATTAAGTAACATGTAAAATTGTTGATGTAGACAATATGATGATGTAATACACCAAACACCTGGGGTACTTGTTTATACAGCGGGCAAATATCCAAACTAGTTTCTAGAATTATATAGAGCTCTGGAGTGTATCTTCAACTTTTTCTTACCAAATGGTTCCCTATTTAGTACCCACCTTTGACCTTTCCCAGGAAGAAAGGGTTTTGCAATACAGCTATACAACACAACTTTAGTGTCCTTTGCAGGGGTCTCCCACCCTGCTCCTGGAGAGCTACTGTTCTGCTGGTTTTCACTCCAAAGCAAAATGATCAATTTGGAGTGAAAACAACCATGACAATAGCTGGTTTGGAGACCCCTGAAATGTGTCTTCTGGTCTGTTCTCCACCATTGTAGACATCAAACACCGTCCACACATGCAGTTGAGACAAAAAGAGGGTTTTGATAAATCATGTGGGGTGGAGGGCATTGCCCAAGGACCAAACCATAGGTTTGGCAAGAATGCCTTGTGAACCCAGCAGCCCTCCAACTGACCTGCCCAAATTAAAATCCGGCCACCTCTACTGAGTCTGAGTTAAGCTGCTGATTAAGGTGGGCAGAGTTTAACAGTTAGGACTTTTTTTGTATATATATTTTGTGGCATTTTATGTTTAATGTGACTGGAAAGTTGTAGTGGAAATTGATTGTATTTGAAAGATTGGTAGATCAGACTCAAATCGCCAAAATGATTTGGTTGCTAAACCTTTTGTTGAAGTTTCTATTGGATAAGTGCAGGTTGGTCTGTGTGTAGTTTCAGATAAAAACTGGGAGGGATCTGTACAATGTCGAGTTAAGCCCTAGTGTAACCAGTAGGCACAGACAACAAAGAAAAAGGAGAGACAATTTTCATTGACTGGCTAGCCAACTGGCTCTAGCGAAAAGTAGTGCTCATATATGGATAAGATTAATTTGGGCTGTAAAATGGATGTGGAGAACAGCTTGTATAACGTGAAGTCTGACCTTTTATGGTTGAAAACTGCCAAGTCAATGTCATGGAAGGAGCTGACTGGAGGAGGAGCAACGCAGCAGTGGAATACTTTGAGTAAGGAAGTGAAGTGGCAAAGTGCTTCATAGAAGGATTTGTCCTAAATGGCACCGTAGGGCCTCAGTAGGCCATGGTAAAAAGTAGAACGCTACTTAAGTTTAATGGCCTGTTAGATCATGGCCCTTGACAGTAGGCTAGAGGCAGTGGGAAACTAGCTGATATAGGGATTATTTAAACATCAGAAGCTCAACATTGATCCGATTAAAATACATCCCTGACGCTTCCCACTGCTCAGTCAACCTTCTGTCTCAGTATCTGTCTCAGGTGGATAATGACAGTGATGGGTTCTTTTGAGACCCAGGTTGAGCGTGAGAGTGAGTACAGACCTAAACAAAAAGGACAGTTCCAACATTTATTAAATAAGGCATGGTACGAACAACATGTGGCCGGCAAGATCCGAACATCCCGTCACATTCACATTAAATACATTTGCAGCTACATACGACCCCATTCTGTTTCACTTGATTCATAAAAGCCAAAATCAACACACAAACTAACAGTCCCAAAAGAAGCACAGAAGCAATGCGTATCCCTTGTCTTTCATTCACTTTCAGGCATGTTCTTTGCCCTGACAAATCGTCCTCATCTCTTAGCAACATGACCTGTCCATAATATATTTTAATAACCGGGAATGTGTTTTTGCGACTTGCAGGAACCTCATAATTTTTCCAGAATCAGTGACTGTGTATCCTTTGTCTTCATGCCCTCAGAATTTGATATTATTTAGGAATTTGCAGTGGGAGCTGTAGCCTATATATTTTCTTCTGTCTGCCTGTTGTGTGTTGGTGTGGTAGTGAGATGAGTCTCATGCAATATTGTTTGTGTGAAGAAACAAATCCTTGGTGATCTTCTTAGTGGCTATGTTAACATAATAACAGTCCGCTTCAGGCACAGCACAGCTGTTGTTCTGCATTCCTCAGCACTCGCTCCAAGGAGAAACTTGTTTTTCTATGGTTTAGAACATGTCAAGTAGAAATTTGACAGACAGAGATCCATCACTTTGTGGTTATAATGTATGGCTCAGGTTTGGCTGAAAAACAGACACATTCCTAACATGTCCCCCTGAGGACAGGTGTGTAGGCCATAAAAATCCTAACAAAATGAGTTTGTGCTTGTTCATGTGTGAGGTTGTACATGCAGACGTAGTGTCCACGCCTCTACGTGATTGGTGTTTAACTTGCGTGTGTGTTGCAGTGCATGGCCACGCTGGCAGGTTGGTGTTCAGCACCCTGAAAGGAAAACCGTGTGTGTGCATGCAGGGAAAGTTCCGTCTCTATGAGGGATACTCCATCCAGAATGTCTGTGGGTGTTTTGTCATGTTTTAGATATATCTTCCCTCACTAACAGCTCACGAGTGTGCCTGTTCGGCTATTTTGGTGCTGCAGACAGACAACACAGTCAGTTCTATGGAAATAATTTTAATATGATACTGGGTTCTTTGTATTGTGAAATGAGTAAAAACTGTGTTTAAGCCCCAAAAAAACATACAGTAAGTGTCAAATAAAGCCTGACATAAATCCCCTTATTCTCTGCAAAAGGGCAAGAAAGTCTCACAAAGCATTTAAATCGCACCAACATTTCAACATTTCTAGAGTAACTTTGGATAATAGAGTTGTTGTGTCTTGCCCAAAATGTTCAGTTTTCCACCAGACCACACTTCTGGTAACAATGATTTACTTATTATGTGTCTCTTGCGTATAGTATACATGCTGTATAACCAATTATTTGTCGGTTTATCCGGTTCTGTAGGTTTGGCAACCTGTTAGATTGCCTATTTAGTGCATAATTGTTTTACAAGAATTTGGGTAGTGACGTGAAAAAAAAGCAACTGGAGATTTTTTTTTAACATAAATCAAGAATTCACCCTCAGAAAACATACTTTTCCTATTATTTTCCAATGCATCACCATGTCTCAAGCACGTATTGACCCCATTTGACCTGACCAATGCTTTGACCCCTCTCTTCTGAGATACAAGATGTTCCCCAGTACAGTACAATATAACTTAAATGTTGGATTCTGCTTCCCATAGTAACAGCACACTAACGCTGACTGTAACTGTGACAGTTTGCTCTTTTTATTCTTCAAAGAAACCAACTAGCTTGGTAATGGTTGATACAGCACTGCGTTCAAGCACAGCTGTAGTTCAGATGGAGACGAAGATATCGTATATTTATAGTGCAGTGCTTTTGACCGGCAGTGCACTACAGTATATGGGGAATAGGACGAAAATTGGGACATACCATGTTCTAAGAATGATGGGGAGGACAGCATGTGAGACATGTCTACTCATGACCTTGTGTGACTATGCGTTGACGTCATGGAAAGTGCTAGCTGTAGGAGGGGGACATGGCGGGGTAATACACATCACTCCATGCTGCACTACCATTGATAAGCATTCTAGCATGTTTTCCTAATAAACTCCTACTATGTGAATTGTTCTTGTGAAAACAACATCAAAGTGATAATAACATGAGGTCGTAAGGTCATAATCGCTATGTGGCAAGTTCAGAAGGGATGAGCGTTACAGAGTTAGGAACATAACACAAACTCACTCCACAGCCAGCGTGAAATCTTGCTGATTGGACTACACAACTGCTACCCTTTGTATATGTTAAATGGTCAGAATGCTGTCCACGGAGGACCACGGGTTCACGCACCGTGTGGCACCAGGTGAACCGTCAGTGGAGGATGTAGTGATGGGTATCACCCCGCCGTGTCCCGCTCCTACAGATAGCACTTTCCTTGACGTCAACGCATCTGTCTTCATAGCCACACAAGGTCATGAGTACACACGTCTCACATGCTGTCCTCCCCATCATTCTTAGAGCGGGGTATGTCCCAATTTGTGTCCTATTCCCCATATTCTGTAGTGCACTGCCAGTCAAAAGCACTGCACTATAAAGGGAATAGGGTGCCATTTGGGACCGTGGGAGTAAAGAAAAAGATAGAGTAGCGATTGTTGCAAAATATAGTGGAAATGGCAATAACATCAGGAAGTAAACACTGAAGATATTCAAGGTACCACCATCGCTTCCCACTGCACAGACATCATAATGTCCCACAGTGGCCACTAACTGAACTACCAGAACAATGTAAACAGTGTCTGTAAGCTTTCAATCCCAGACTACACATTAAATATAAAAATAAAATAAGTGCTAGTTGAAAACTGAAACATCAGGTTGACTCAATGACGTTTATTGTGAAAGTAAGACTGTGAAGAGGTAACAATATACATTAATTTCAGCATTCAACCTCAATACATATACAGTAAACATGAATTTGCATTGTTAGTCAAGCTTGCAAGGTAAAATAACCCTCTGATCTATACCATTTAGCAGACATATGACTACAGTATAGTACAGTACTGTTTCTACAGTATAAACCCAGTAACCCGTTCTATAAGACAATTGATAAAAAACATTAATTCTATAATAGAATAGTACTAACAAAAAGCACTCATTATCTAATGAAAAAGTGCTACTATAAATAAGTATAAATATACAAAAATCATCCCTAATTCTTAATAACCATACTAACATACTGTAATGCTACTTTACTAGATGCTACAACATTACATTCTGGTCATTAATTTCACCAATATAAACTTGTTTTAAAACCCAAATATTACCACACCTGGTAGGGAATGTACATATGAAACTGTATTTATGAAGAAAATAAATATTAATTTACTCAATTATCAAGATATTAAATGTCAATAATAACAGTAGGGTCGATTAAGCTCAACACAGCTGTATATTAATAGTAGATTCACGTTGTCAACAATCAGCTACCCTCAAGAATGTAAACTTAAAGAAGAAAATATAGAAAAAAATAAAAAGGTTAAGAACATTTTGTTTTTCAACCACAAACGCATGTATAGTCTCACACACACACACACACACACCAACAGCTATTCCTCTGATTTGACTTTTGCGACAGGGCAGTAGAACTAGGACTCTATGTACCAAGTGCCTCAGACTAGGAGTGCTCTGTCCAATCAATGTAACTTTACTGGTTGTGATCTGACCGGGATCAGATTTAACCAGCAGGCTTCTGACTGGGCGCTTTAGACCAAGGCTCATAGGGCTGCAGTTAGTACACTGCACAGGCAATAGTGTGCCATTTGGGACGTATCACATCAGGCGCTGTTGTGGTCCTGGATGCGGGTCACCAAGGTTGTGACGAGTCTCTCCAGCTGCTCTGCCCTCAGCTGACCTGTCTCCAGGACCTCCTCATGGTTGGCCTTCTCCTGGCTGTCATAGTTCATCACAGCCTGATTGGTGATTAGGGACAGAGCAAGCACACGCATGCCACAGTGGCGCGCTACAATCACCTCGTGCACAGTGCTCATGCCTAGAACAGAGAGGATGCAAAGGAAGAGAATGACATGACGAATCGCGCTCCAGCAATATAATAACAGAGTCAAGAATAATCCAGCAATGCTTCTATTCTATTTTCGTGACCAATAGTGGTCGTCTATTTGTACGGAGATGATACTTTTGAGTCTGCTTCTGCTTCCTTGGCTGACCAGGCTATTTTGCACCTCCACTCTGCCTGTCACATCTGGCCTGTCCTCATCCACTCGTCCCCCCTTCAGACGGTCATCTTCCCGAGTATACTAACCACCCGACTCTGGGGCCGTTCATATTCAACGCCCTTTTGCCTGTTCAGCTCCCCAGACATTCCTACCCAATCCCCTTCTGATCAACACCACCATATACTACATATACAACATATACAACATATACTACATATACTACATATACAACATATACTACATATACTACATATACTACATATACAACATAAACTACATATACTACATATACAACATATACTACATATACAACATATACTAAATATACAACATATACTACATATACAACATATACTACATACACTACATATACAACATATACTACATATACAACACATACTACATATACTACATATACAACATATACTACATATACAACATATACTACATATACTACATATACAACATATACTACATATACTGCATATACAACATATACTACATATACAACATATACTACATATACAACATATACTACATATACAACATATACAACATATACTGCATATACAACATATACTACATATACAACATATACAACATATACAACATATACTACATATACAACATATACTACATATATAACATATACTACATATACAACATATACAACATATACTACATACACTACATATACAACATATACTACATATACTACATATACAACATATACTACATATACAACACATACAACATATACTACATATACAACATATACTACATATACTACATATTCCCCTGCTGTTTGTGTCATCCTTGTGCAGCGTTATTCCTGTCCAGACTAAGCTAAGTCACTACCTATCCTCGTTCTTGATTTGCCTGTATTTGGATGTCTGTTTTGTTGGCCGTCGTGCCTTACTGTTTTGTTTAGTCTCTAAGTTGGACCACCCACTGGTATTAAAACCCTTTATTACC
>JACXGI010008031.1:0-17244 GCA_016801175.1 Esox masquinongy
TAATTTTCGGAGATACTGAATTTGGGATTTTCATTAGTTGTCAGTTTTAATCATCACAATTAAATGAAATAAACATTTGAAATATATCAGTCTGTGTGTAATGAATGAATATAATATCCAAGTTTCACTTTTTGAATGGAATTACTGAAATAAATCAACTTTTTGATGATATTCTAATTATATGACCAGCACCTGTAAGTATGGTTGCACATCTAATCAAATGTTAAACATCCCTACATCCAAATATGCTAGTAGACTTAGTGAAACAATGTCAGTGTATACCACCCAAAGTAGATACTAGGGATTTTTAAGCATTTATTACTGTCCAGGAAAATACAGTTGCTTACAGGAGAGCACAACTGACAAATATCTAGAAGAAATGAAGAGTATGCTTGGATATATAGAGGAAAAAAGCAAGCATATAGATTAATACCAGTTTAAGGGTGTGTGTGTGTGGGGGGGGGGGGCGGACGGATACACACCATTGAGCAAAATATGAAGCACCAACAGATTAGGGTAAATGTCCTGTTTTAGTCATCAAACATACAGCAGGCTATATACAAACCATTACCAACTCTATCAAATGTATAAACTTCCCAAGTTGATGTTACCAAAATTAGTCTAGGATTCCATGGGAGCATGAAAATTGCTAAAAATGCATTTAGTCAAAGACAAGCCACTAACATGGATATGTCTATCACTGAACATTTTCAAAAACATTGTAGAGAACTTCTGTGCTGCAATGATGGCTAGTGGCACTCACACCAGTGAACCTATAAAATCCTAAATGAAAGCCAGTGCAGAATAAACTTAACAAGACCATCAAAATAAGGATTTTAATCAAGGTGGACAGGTACAATTCAGTTTATATTTCAGTAAATTCAGAAAGTAAACAAAATATGAATTCTTCCTCTTCGCAAAGTATAGAAGAGAATGTGAATTTAAGGGATGTTAAACTAAAATGGATCCGATAGGGAACAAATCCAAATCCTTTTTGGCAATGCACCTTTCAGAAAAACAATGTTCCAGTGTTACCAGAAAACCACATTCACAGTATAAACACTGCATGCGCATACTCATTTGGAAATTACCATTGAAAGTCAAACATGCCATTTCAAAGATCCACTGGTGTCAGATTGAATCCCAACCTCAAGCTCAGCCCACAAAGTACTTCTAGCCCTGGGTCTCCTGAAATGGCTTAACACTAACACATGATGAAATGACTAGAAACAGAAGTTATATAAACTGGTCATATAAAAACAAAACTGACATCTATGGGACTGATGTTCATACAGAACATTTTTTTCTCTTGTCATCCTTATTTAAAAAAATAATAAGATCATTTTTCACAAACCAACCAATTTCCTTTCCATAAACATTCAATTATCCAGCAAACCACTTCGGACACAACTACGCTAAAAAAAAAAATCCCACGCAGATTTTTAGTGTCCTCCTGACTTGCGTCCAGTCCAGGACCGGGAGCGAGAGCGGGACTGTGAGAGGGAGCGAGAACGCGAGCGGGACGGAGAGCGCATACGAGATGAAGCCTCATCCTGAGGCTCATAGCCACCAGGGGCTGGGTGGAAGTCACCATCCCGGGGGCTCAGCGATTTGGAGCGGGAACGAGACTTTCCTCTGGACTCCCTCTGGGCACGGGGCCTGGCTCTGGAGTGAGAAGGGGATGGGGAGCGTGACTGGCTGTGGGGAGAGTGGCCAGGAGGGGGTCTTCGGTGGTCACGTGGTGGGGGTCTGTGCCTAGGTAAGGAACAAAACCGTGTTAGTATTAAATATAAATAAGTTTGGATAGAAGACAGGTATCATGTATACATTGGTGATATTTAAAACACCCAACAGAATATTATGCTACATGAGACTCTTGAGAATGAAGAGTTTTTCAAAGACTGAGACTTGAGTGAGAATTTACTGCCAATATCTAACTCAAATCAGATAATTCTATGACATAAGTCTGCTTTAGAGTAACAGAAATGCATGAGAAATGTATTGAAAACCTCACACTATGTGATTGTGCATGGAGAATCAATGAGTTCTCTCACAGCAAATTCATTAACCTTGTAGTAAATCCTACATGTAGCCATTTCATTATCCTTATAGAACAATGGTCACAAGTGCCATTCCAGGGTTGGGGTCAAAGTCCACAATAGTTCCACCGACTCAAGATATAGAGCCAAATTTGCAGTAAAAAAAAAATTTGACATGCACCTTTTACTGCTGACCTTGATCCTAGCAAATAATTATAATCACATAACCATGGATCTATTAAGTGGCACATTCAGCATAATGAGGAACACAGCTCAGATTGGGGGAATAAATGCACTGGACAGAAGCAGGGAATTGGTTGCCATTGCCATATAGTCGTTGCCGGTGTGTCCACTGAAAGACGAACCTGTCGTTTTCTGGACTCCTGCTTCTTCCTCGACCACCGTACATCCGTCCGCGGGAGCTGAGGGACAGAACGAACGTGTCAAAACGAACATGCTCAGCAGAACTGTGACATTTCATATAAGATTACATTTTTGGAAAACCCCAACCCAAATGTGTGTTTCAAGCCTGCTGACTGGAGAGCACCAGAATGGCCCTTACTCTCTGGGGCTCTCAGAGCGTCGCGGGCGGCGCTCGTAGGACGGACTGCGTGACCGGCGTCTCTGATAGCTACGGCTGCGAGAGCGACGCCGCCGACTGTCACGGTCATATTCCCGGTCGTCGTGCCGCGATGAGCTGCGTGAAGATCCTCCCTCCTTTCCTTTCATCTGATTGGGTGCTGTGATGTGAAGACAGAACAAATAAAGGGGAATTTAGGCAAAAAAGAAAATACCCAGGGCAAACAGTGTAGAGTTAGTCTTTATATATAAAGAAAAACATGTTTTAGACATTATGCTGAAAGTTGAATGAGTATATCACAAAAGAAGGAAATTGTGTTTGATTTTGAACATTGTTATTTCAATCACCAGACATGAGTGAAACTGCCTTACTCTTTCGGTCTCCCTGTGCAAACTGGATTTCAATTTGTCGACCACACACCCACTTCCTGTCCAGGTTATGAAGAGCGTCTTCTGCGTCGCGAACATCTTCAAACTTGCTGAGTTGTTAAGGTTCTTACCTGGGGTCTTATGTAGTCATATGCTTTTCAGCAATACAATATTCAGAGTAATGCATATTCTCCCACTAAATTGAGGTGAAAACCACTGACCATATTGACTGACAGCATAAGCTTAGCTGTTAAGAGTATGTTTGGTTCTTCAAGATTAAAGATGAGGCAAACATGTTTCAACAATGTCACTAATTTGATTGGCTTTTACCAAATAATCAATACTGATTCAATTTCAAATATGACTGAATGCAAAATATTGATAATTGAACTGAAATTGTTACTCTTAAGAATTAAATTCTCACATTGGTTATGTATTGATCGATTTTCTTTAATATTTGTCGATTCATGTTTTTGGTGAGGATACAAAAGAATTCCGTTTTTTTATTACCTTAAACATGCTTGACTTTGACTTTCATCTTGATCTTTAAGCTCTTTAACCGCCTCCCAGAAGAACTTGGGTTTCCTGCTTGTCTTTGCCCTTTAACCTCTTTCCTTTTCCTCTTTCATTTGACGACATATCCGAGCCTTGACTCCGTCCCCTCTTTTTCCTCTTTGTCTCTTCAAGCTTTAAATTCTCTTTTTCAACCTTTCCCTCTCTGTTTCTTGCATCCTGGCGGTCTTTTGCGGCTTGTCTTTAGATCTACTCTACACCGGATATTCTTACTCTTTCTCTGTGACGGGCTCCACAACAACTGGATGCCTTTACATTTTCTGGGGCAACAGAGAAATGTAAGTTAGATATTTAAAAAAGTACTTACACAAGGTCAAAACAATTGATCACAACCAAACCTCACCTCATTAGATGTTCTGAGAGAAAGCATGTTACCTTTTCACACAACAACTAAAAACAATTACGCAGGAAAACAAACATTTCGTAATTCTCACTTAAGAACAGAAAGGATATTGAATATATGCAAATCCTCTTGGTCGGCGTGAATAGAAGTCAAGCGGAATGTAGACATCTACTACTGGCCCATAACGACCAAACTCACGGCGCAAATCCTCAGGCCTGAATACCGTAAAGGATAGACATTTTACTTCAATGACCAGGAGGAAAAGCTTAGTACCAGAATAAGTGGCACCACCAAAGCCAATGCATGACCAATGGCTATTGTTGGGCAATATGAAGAAGCCACTTCATATTGCTGACATAATTGATATTTATCCATGCACACTCTGAATTCTAGCCATTTTGCTTCTTAAAATAGTTAACTAAATGACATTTTTTAATGTAGGCTTTCAATGTGTAGTGATGTAGGCTACTAGTTAGACGAATACTGTTACATACCTAGCGACTAGACAGGCCGACTAACCTGACCACACATTAACAATTTGGCTAGACATTTATGTAAAAACAGCAGTAAATTATGTAACCTAACTTAATAATCCCAGGTAATGTTCTGGGACAGTCTCTCAAATCACCCCGCCCAGCCTAAATCTGAACCTGTTTCGTCAGGCCTACAGCCAGGGTCCAGCTGTGGCCTTCTACTACTACATGTCCAATTTCTACATTGACCAAAACGAATATATAAAGTAAAATATTCAATATTGTTTTCCAATTTAATGTTTTGACCACGTTTGACTATAGTAGTACACAAGTGACTTGTTATCAAAACAAAACACCGTTTATACCGGCGGGAATTAACGTATTTGCCTTCAGCTAGCTAACGACGTTAGCTTTTTTTAGAACATTAAACACCAGAGTCCAAATTTTCATTAATAGTGTCCAATGTTAATAGGTACATGTTATGACCTTGCTTGTAAGACTAGCCTAGCCACTTATGATGTGGTTTCCCCAAATGTAAGGTCAAGTTAAAGCAGACACTCCACTTCGGTCAGGCCGAAGCGCGTGGCTCGCTATAGCAATAGGCTAACGACGCTAGCTTGCTAGATTGGGGTTTCGATTTCCGACGTTATTTCACTACAAATAACTCACCTTGATTCATCGGAAATGTTTCTGATGAAAAGAGATGTATTAGGAGGTCTCAAATATCTCGCCATGCTAAATATATTCAACAAGAATGTATCTTCACATTAAATACTTTCACTCTGGGATGGATGTACGTATTTCTGTCTCTACGTGCAGGTATGTAAAAGAACAAATGCGCAGGCGCAAATAATACTCCGCCAATTTTTATTGGGCGCAAGTAAAATCATAAATAGAACACCAGCGCCATCCACTGGTATGGGGTGTTATCATAAAACGCGGAATTAGCATCAGCATTACGTCTAGTACTAAAGGAATAATAATCTTTGACTGTCAAAACACGTGTTGGTTTGGTTGCCAACCTGCCTATTGCATAAACTACCTATTATTATACAAACTCCATATAATACTGACAACTTCATACACACAAAACCCTGGGAATATATGACCTCAAACTTATACAACATTTAATGTCTCTCAGTCAACATCTGCATTGCTCTCAAGATCCTTCACAGGTCCCGGATGCAGGGCCGTAGCCAGGAATCCAGGGACCCCTGAAAAGATATTTGCCTAGGCCCCCTCACTCATGGAAGACATTGACATAATAACGACCAGTGGGCCATGCCAAGCATTGGGCCCTGTGAATCATATCCACCTTCCCCTCGTTAGCTACGGCTCTGCCTCCATGGCAATGCTCCTGAGAGTCAGAATCAGCTTTATTCGCCAGGTATGTGTACACATATGAGGAATTTGACTCTGGATTATACAGACTCGCTATGTGCTTACTCATAAAAGACTAAAACAAAGGACACTCAACAAGAGTCACCGACTGCAATATACAGTACACATAAATACACAAAATAAACCAAACAACAACATAGTAAGACTGGTGAGACAGTAGTGCAATGAGCAGGGTATAAAAGGTGCTGGAAGTAAATATTGATGTGCAGGTATTATTATTTACATAATGACAGTGGATGTGATCTATATATATAGCAGAGTGCAAACAATGCTGGAATGAATAAATAATTTTTAGTGCAGGTGTAATGTACATGAGGTAGGTGGATATGATATATACAGTATATATACAGTATGAACAACACTGAATTGCAGGATGACAAAAGAACTAAAAATAAATAAGTAGTAGACAGGTGGATGTTAGGGTCAGTGTTACTGGGTGGTTATACAGGGATTGTGCATGGCACTAAGTGACTGAAGTTGACTGTTCATCAGACTGATGGCCTGTGGATAGAAACTGACTGTCAAATACCTCTCTGACCACACACTCATCCTCCAGCTGTCTAAGTTCCTCTGATTTGTGACCTTTTAATCATTGTTCGTACAACAGCTCAAATGGATCAAAAAACGTGTACACATCATGGGCTCTAGCTGAGAACTCAAGGATCAAAGTGATCATTTTCAACGAGAGACTTTCTCTGGAAAAATACCCCTCTGGCACCATAGTAACAAAGAGATCCATGCAGCAGGCCAAGTCCACCCAGCCGCTGGGGTCAAGATGGCCACAAATGACTGCAGACAAAATCAATGATGAAGATGCTCTGGAGCTTGGCCACTACATTAACCTGACTGTGCCGAAGGAAACTGAAGGAAGTGGGAGCTGAGAAGGTAGTCTCCATATCACGGAAGGCTTCTTTCTGGAAAAGGCTGCGACAGTACCTCAAGAAAAAAGGCCTGCTTTTTCTGAGTGTAAAAGTGCAGCATAGAAAGGTAAATTGTCCAATTGTGCCCAAGTAATGCACTGAAAGTAGTGTGAATTCAGTCTTTACTGGTATTATGTAAAATGCTTCTCAACTAAAAATCTTTCTTGCCCCTATTCTTCATTTACAGGATGAAAACATGACCATGCTGCAGTTTTCCTGTTTGGATTTCTTGAAATTGTAAAGGAGCTAATATCTTTCTCTGTCATGAAAAACATAAACTACAGATACTCTTTGGTGTTTATTGCAAATTGTTGCAAAGCAGATTATTCCATAACATGGCACGGAAAGCTAGCAAAGACAGCCATAATAAAAAAGACATTTGCAATGTTTTTCATTCAGATGTTAGTCATTTGTCTTTTTAATTCAACATTTAACATAACATAGTATTAGCAGTCATTACCTCAGACAAAAGGTATTTTAATTAAATTAATACATTTTATTATGTCAAATGCAAAATGAAATCCTTGTCTCTGCTGCTTGACAGATCAGACTCTCTTGCTTATCCTGGTGAGGGTAGTAGAGGCTGCAGTAATAGTCTGGAAAAATTGTAAAAAGGACAAAAAAAAGAGCAATCAAACTGATATGATCTGCCAATTTATTATGTCTCTTTGTTCAATTTGAGGGGAATCTCTTCGTGGGATGTATTTGGAGATCAAGCATTATGACATTAGGACAAATTGAATCCAATGTATCTTGATATAAAACTAAAATGCAGTTATAAAAGTAATGTACTTTACCTCAATCATGTCCTCCCCTTGGAGTTCTCGGATGTGGGTGAACTTGTCGGTAACACAGATAAGCTTCCCGTCCTCCAATATGGCAGTGCACTAACAGATAAATGGATCAGAGGAAAACCTAAACACTCACTCACACCGTATGTACATAACGGAGAAAGACACAGAGCAGCAGGCAAAAAACAAAACTTTGTAATGCTCTCGGGTCTAACCTGCTTGGTCAAACAAACTGAGTCATGCCAAGTCATGTCCGTAGGTAAATCTATGGTTATCACGCAGCAAATTCACCTCAGTTTGAACTCATCCGTAGTTCTTAAATCATACCACACTGAACAAATCACACACATATTATGGTTTTTGAATTACCGTAAACTTTCTTCCATCCATGGCAGTGATTTCTGCCTCTTTTCCTATAGTGAATGAATTTTTGACAGTGTGGAGGGCTGTCTCAACTCGGATGGTGAAGTCGTCACCTGTCTGCTCAATTGTTGTTGTTGGCTTGATACCCTTCACCATCTTGATAAATATCTCAGGCACAGCTAGAGAACATAAGAGACTGAGATAAAGGACAGTCGTGGTAGCATTCTGGATTACTACACTCCTCATGATAACAGCCTCGGAAACATTCTCCTGCTTGGCTCAGTTGTTAGAGCATTGGGCATGAAACGACAGGGTTGTGGGTTTGATTTCCACAGGGGACTAATATCTAAACATTAATTCACTCACTACTCCAAGTCACTCTGAATATGAGCATCTGCTAAATTACAAAATAATATTAATAATGTAAATTCTCACCCATTGCTTTAAGAAACTCCTCATGGTTCTCCTGACTGTGGATTTTCCATTTTCCATTGAAGGCCATGTCTATCTTTGTGGTATAAACAACTCAGTGTTTATGATCAGGTGCCAGCAGTGCTTCTTAACTCAATGGAAATGCAGTTAAGGCAAACTAATGGTAGGTCTGTATGTTGTGTGATGTGTCTTTGTAAAGGAAGAACTCTCCCCTCCCTCTTCTTTGCTTTACCTTTGTCCCCTTTGCACATATACTGTTGCCATGTTGGGGATTTTGCCTCCCTGTTATTCAGGAATGTCCAGATGGCAGTGACCCGTGGGAGGGTCCATGGTCTATGTTCTTCATACAATATTTGCTAGATGCAGCATTCAAAGTCCTACAACAACAAAGGACACACATCCTGGGGTAGAGTGAAAACCCTCTTGGCTCTTTACCCATACTAACCCCACTGCCACTAGGGTAACATTCTCTGTTCATACCCTTCACACACAGTCTCCTTTGAATCTATCAACTATGTGTGTTTGTCTATGTGTGCTTATTAACAGTGACAAATTTCATTATAGACATCCTTTAAAATTGATACAAAAAAATATTCTGGCCATCAATCTAGATGGCCATCAATCTAGACACAATACCCCATGAAGTAAAAACACATTTTAAGAAATTTGTGCTACTGCATTAAAAATAAAAAACAGAAATATTAAATGTACATAAGAATCAAGACCCTTTATTCAGTACTTTGTAAAAGTGTCTTTGGCAACAACCACAGCTTTGAGTATTTGTGAGTATTCCCCTACCTGCTATGCACACTTGGATTTGGGCAGGTTCTCCCATTCTTCCCTGCAGATCCTCTCGAGGGTCTGTCAGATTGTTAGTATACTGCGACCTTCAGGTCTCCCCACAAATGTTTCAGTCCAGGCTGTGTGCAGATTGATGTGTAAAAAAATATATTTAATCGCTTATAAATTTAGTCTGTAACAAAATGTGAATAAATGAAAGGTGTCTGAATACTTTCTGAAGACACCGTACTATAAAGAGTTCCAGTCAAAAGTTTGGACACACCTACTCATTCAAGGGTATTCCTTTATTTTTACTATTTTCCACATTGTAGAATAATAGAGAAGACATCAAAACTATGGAATAACACATATGTAATCATGTAGTAAGATGTGTTTAATCATGTGTTAAACATCAAAATCCATCCAAGAAAATCCTATTGAGATGGTTTGGGATGAGTTGGACTGCAGAGTGAAAACCTTGAAAACTTTTGGCTGGTACTGTACATATACACATACAAAACATTTTTATATGGTAGTTGCAATATGTACAGAAATGTATATATAATTGAATGATTGATAGGCTGATATGAAGATGACTATGATAAAAAGCATCAGGGAAGAAATCATATATTTGTTATGCTCATTTGAATGTAGGAAAATCTCATTTGTAGTACCCATGTTGAGAAAGTGAGATGGAGGTGAGGTTGTAATCAGTTTAACTAAGCTCTTCTTTAACTTTTTGACACAATGATACATTTTATGCTTTCCCCAGGGCCCACTGCTCACCATAAATCAGTTTCTGAGTAATAATTTGTGTTCTCTACTAAATCACGTTGGTTCTCTCAGACACGCCATCCACAATTTTTCCTAGCTGTGTCTCGTGTTCGACATGAATGTTGATCAGTGAGGACTGTTCGGCATCATTTCAGACAAGGGTGGAATTTAGACAGGAAAAAGAGAAGTACTGAAATTCAAATATTTAAATGGTATGGCAAAAGTAGATAAATTGAAACAAAATGAGTGATTTTATTTTGGTTGTAGCAGAAAGAGTTAATGCCCAATGGACCTTTTACTAATACATATGGACATGTAGACAGCTGATGTTTGGCAGACAGTATTTCCTGGAATTTGGGATTTCTTTCCTTATAGAGGAAGATAAGTACATAACAGCAACCGTTATTCCAGTGAAGGCACCATAAGTCCAACAGTATCCACAGAACACGTGTCTTTCTTCAATCCATCTCCACCAGCGTTAGTTAGGTTACTACGGTCAGAAAGGATGAAAACATAATGGCAACACTTAGGGGCCAAAGGCTGTGTTTTCTTTCAGAGAAGCCCTATAAGCCTGGCCAGCAGGCCGACTGGGTATGTGTCTTCTGCCTCCTGGGTGCAGTTCCTGTGGATGACAGGTAGAGGGTGAGCTTCAGTGTTAAACACCCAGTCCTCCAGAGACAGGAGATCATCTTCGGAAAACAGCAAGTACAGATACCTGTTAAACATGACAAAACGACAGCGGACAAAAGGAAAACTTTACTAACTCTTTACAATAATGTTATCGTGTTTGTAGTACAAATCAGAGAAGATGTAGAGATAAAACAGGAGCCAAACACATTGAAGATGAGATATATAGTCTGTAAGCACAAAAGGGCAGAGACGAAATGTAGAAACAGACAGTTGGCCAACTCGGTATCATATTGTTAAGTTATGGTTATTGCTAATTAAAAGCAGGAAAATGTTTTAAGCAAGGGCAATGATAATGGTTGATCACGTGGTTGGAATGAACGGATATAGAACGCTCAGGCAACGCGTGTCAGCTGTGTTCCTGGCATCACATACAGGGTGCACATTTTGCCTATCTGCTTTTCTTTGCTTACTTCAGTGTTTCAGCCAGAAAGAAACTCTGTTGCAGGTTGTCATGTTGGATCATATGGCTGTAGACATCGATAACACCGGAGAAACCTGTGGCTATTCTACAGTGTCGCTCCAGAGCCTGAAAAATAAAATCACCATCATTCACCCAAAGTACATCATTTGCAAACTGGAGACCATTTCTATTGTACATGAAGTTGGTAGGTTTTCATGTTAGGATAGTTGAGATAATCACAAATAGTATCCAACAGAATGAGAGGAAAATGTGCCACTAGATACAAATATCACTGTCAAAACTGTACGGCCTCACCTCCAGAACCTCCCAACCCCAGTCTCTGTACTTAGGGTCATGCGTCAGTCTCCACATGTACATGTAGCTCTCCACCACCTCTGGCCTCAGGAGGTAATGCCTCTCGTTCACTCTGGGAGCTGTGGCCTCTGCTCCGTCATCGAACCGGAACACCTCTGGGCCAAGCATGGTAGCTGTTGAGTTTAAGGTTGGAATAGAATTTCAACAATGCCTTGAACAATATGTAACATTTATATTTAGCAAAAGGGATTGCTGAAATTTTAACCCATGAAGAAATATACATACTGCATACATGCCTTATTAACTGAAAAAGCTTGTAGTTAAGTTTTGTGGTTTTATTGTGCAAAGCAGTATAACAAAAGAAAGAAACAAACAAACAAAACAAAATGTTCTGCAAATACTTCTATCTTAGTGATCAAAGTTGAGAAATAGGGTGAACAAAATCAACAGGAAGCGTGTTCGATATAAGATAAAGCCTCCAACTCTGCCACCCTTGGAGAACGTAACTGTTGTAATCATGTTAAATACCACACACTAAGTTAATTGTCCTCCATTGGTGTCAAATTGTAGTTATTTACATGATTTGAGGATAAACTCAGTAGTTTCTCTAGGTTCCTTCAGTTGGATATTAAACAGAAAACGAAACACTCAGCCGTGAGCACCTAGCTTTTAAAAGAAGTTGTGGAAAGAAAAAGATCAGTGCCTGGGTATAAAAACATTTCAATGGTCTTAAATATCGATTGGAACCCAAAAACCCATTAAAAGCTACAGTGAAGTGGCTAAGGAATAAAAAGGTAAAATGTTCTTGAGTGACCCAATCCGAGTACTGACCAAAATCCAATTGAAAATGTCTGGCATGACTTGAAGATTACTATTCATCAACGCTCCCTGAGGAACTTGAAATGCTTTGTAAAGAAGAGTGTTCAAATATTGCCAATGCAGGTTTGTAAAGTCTGAATAAGAGTGTCTGCTTAATGACTAAATGACAGACTCACAGCTGTAATTACTGCCAACAAGCTTCCACCAAGGATTCACTCAGAGGGGTGGAGACATGTCCAATTATTTTTACAGTTAGGTCCGAAAATCTTTGGACACTGACACAATTTTCATAATTTTGCCTCGGTACGCCACCACAATGGATTTGATATGAAACAACCGAGATGCAATTGAAGTGCAGACTTTCAGCTTTAATTCAAGGGGTTGAACAAAAATATTGTAGGAAACATTTTCATACATAGTCCCCTTATTTCAGGGGCTCAAATGTAATTGGACAAATTAACACAATCATAAATAAAATTATCATTTTTAATACATTGTCGAGAACCCTTTGCAGGCAATGACTGCTTGAAGTCTGGAATGCATGGACATCACCAAATGCTGGTTTTCCTCCTTTGTGATGCTTTGCCAGGCCTTTACTGCAGCTGTCTTCAGTTGTTGTTTGTTTGTGGGTCATTCTGCCTTAGATTTTATCTTCAGCAAGTGAAATGCATGCTCGATCGGGTTGAGATCAGGTGATTGACTCGGCCATTGCAGAATATTCCACTTCTTTGCCTTAAAAAACTCCTGGGTTGCTTTAGCAGTATGCTTTGGGTCATTGTCCATCTGTAAAGTGAAGCGCCGTCAATCAACTTTGCTGAATTTGGCTGAAACTGAGCAAACAATACATCCCTATACACTTCAGAATTCATCCGGCTGCTTCTGTCTTCTGTTACATCACCAAATAAACACTAATGACCCAGTGCCATTGAAAGACATGCATGCCCATGCCATCACACTGCCTCCACTGTGTTTTACAGATGATGTGGTATGCTTCGGATCATGAGTCGTTCCAAGACTTCTCCATACTTTTTTCTTCCCATCATTCTGGTACAGGCTGATCTTAGTTTCATCTGTTCAAAGAATGCTGTTCCAGAACTGGGCTGGCTTTTTTAGATGTTTTTAGGCAAAGTCTAATCTGGCCTTTCTATTCTTGAGGCTTATGAATGGTTTGCACCTTGTGGCGAACCCTCTGTATTTGCTCTCATGAAGTCTTCTCTTCATGATAGTCTTGGATAATCATATACCTACCTCCTGGAGAGTGTTCTTCACTTGGCTGGATGTTGTGTAGGGGTTTTTCTTTACCATGGAAAGGATCTTACGATCATCCACCACTGTTGTCTTTCAGGGACGTCTAGGTCTTTTTGTGTTGCAGAGCTCACCAGTGTGTTTTTTTTCTCCTCAGAATGTACCAAACCGTTGATTTGGCCACTCCTAATGTTCCTGCTACCTCTGATGGATTTTTTTTTTGCAGTCTAAGGATGGCCTGTTTCACTTGCATTGAGATCTCCTTTGACCGCATGTTGTGGGTTCACAGCAACAGTTTCCAAATATGAATGCCACGCCTGGAATCAACGCCAGACCTTTTACCTGCTTAATTGATGAAGAAATAATAAAGGAATAGTCCACACCTGTCCATGAAACAGCTTGTGAGTCAACTGTTCAATTACTTTTGTGAGGATGCAGGCAGTTACACTTGTGCTATAAAAGGCCATGGGAATCTCTTCTCTCCTGCATTGTTTCTTTGGTAACTGCTGGGATGTCACATACAAACACAATACCTTATGTACTTTTGAAGGAACTACTGCTGAACTCCTTTGCAATTACACATACCCCAGTGATCTAACCATCGCAGCGACAACCTGGACAAAAACTGATTTCACATACTTGGACTACATCAATCGTGTGAGTTTCCGAGGTAACAAACAGAAAGACTGCACACTGAGAATCACAAATCTGAAAGAGAGTGACTCAGATTATTACAGATTCACATTCAAAACACAAGATGGTAGAGAGTACAATCATCCTTTTGGGGTCAATCTGTCTGTCACAAATGTTAAAGTAGTAATTGATCCTGCCACTGCAAAAGAGGGAGAGCCTGTCTGGATCACCTGCAAGACTTCATGTCCAAAATTCACTGAGTTCGTTTTGTACAAGAAAATTGAATCTGGATCAGGAAACTACACACAACTGTTCATAAATTCTAAAGGCACTTGGTTAAGAGTCAGCAAAGAGGATGCAGGGAAGTACTACTGTGTTGTAAGAGGCTATGAAGAAGAACCATCCCTTGCTACTACACTATTTGTGAAATACGGTCCCAAGAACACGTCAGTGTCAGTCAGTGGTGTGGTAGCAGAAGGCAGCTCTGTGAGCCTGACCTGCAGCAGTGATGCCAACCCACCAGTGACATTATACACCTGGTTCATGAAAAACGGGTCTGAAGAGAGCATCTTGGACACGCCTACTCAGAAAAAAGACAAAATACAGATCATCATCCCCAGAGTCAGCCCTGGAGCTGTGATCCAGTACTACTGTGAAGCTGAGAATGAGTTAGGAACTCAGAGATCTGCTTCCTTGGACTTGAACCCAGGCGGCTCTTTTCCGGTGGCTTCGGTAGTGGGGGTGGTGGCAGCTGTGCTGGCTGTCGTAGCTTCAGTCCTTGTCAACCGTACACTGAAGGTGAAGAGCAAGCCAGGGCGTAATGTCAAAGCAGGAAGTGATGCCGGAGGAGGAACTGGCGTCAGATTAACCAGTAGAATTAGAAGAAGCAGTGAGGTTGGAGCTGTCACAGAGAGCGTCGATTATGCCAATTACAACACCTCACATGTGAGTGAGAACAGCTCCTGTGTCTACGAAATTATAAACAATGTATGCATAGACCCTAATGAATTTGAGTACATACAGGAAGACATCTACCAACCCCTTCGTAATAAGCCTCTCTCCTCTGTGTATGAAACCATCCCCAACAGAGTTTTACTATCGGACCTGGGCTAGGGTTATTTAGGCCTCACCTGTGTATTCTGCCATGGGCATAAAGAATAGACCCTTGAACGCTTGCTGTTAGGTCTTGCTTTCAGAGTTTTTTAAGCTACAGTACTGCTAATGCTCGTTATATTTCTTGTTTTTTCAATAACATTCCTGTCTATGGATTGAAAGATATTTTTGCATACAATGGAATGAATGTTCCCTCAAACCGCCAAGATTGTGCTTATGTTCCTATGTGATTGGACTGTGACATAAATGCATGTGTAATGTTTGGTTAAGTTATGAAGATAATGTGGCATTATTTTGTTATTGTTTGTTACTGTTATTACATTCTATTAAAGTTTTTATAAGAAAGTATTAATTAATGTAACTTCTTCATTAATTCCTCTACTTAGCAGAACTTGCATGAAGTTGTTTCCACCATTACCTATTCAGAATGCTATGTTTAGTTAAGGGACTGTTGAAACACAATACACAGGGTGTTATAGGGGTGACCTTTCCCCTTTAAATACGTAAAAAGCTTTAATTAATGGTAACTCATTTTAAAACCATCCTCTTTCCATTTCCTATAATCTAAGTAATAACAGTTCACAGCTTGATCTTGGTTAAATCTACACAGGTTTAACCTAATTCTGAAGTCTAATTCTGAGCATTTTTTTTTATAGCAGATCCTTTTTTCTTTTTTAATTTTCTGAATTGGACGGCCAGTATGAAAGCAGAATAATTCACGTGTGCGTCTGTAGGCCTCGTGGCAGGTATGGGTAATGTTAGCAGCCAGGTCCAGTTGATGCTGCCTAGTCCCTGGGCTGCCGTGTTCAGCCCCAATCCCAATCATCCCTCCAGAGAAGCAGGCTAGATGATCCATTCTATGATCCAGGATGCCCCCTCGCCACTCAGCTACGTAGGTCAGGCCACCAGGGGACTTCTGGACCAGGTTCTTGTCTATGGCCTAATAACAGGGTACAGAAGATGGCAACCATTACTAAATGACATTTCCTCTTCCTTTTTTGTTGGGTTTCTCTTGTTCTTTTGCTTTACCAATTTGCTTATCCATAGTGAGAAATGACATGTTAATATTATTATTAGAGAATTGGACCATGCATGTGTACCTCCAGAGCATCATAGTACATCTTTTTAGCCTCTTCATCGGTTCGGTCTGACATCAGGTATGATTTGATTAGATACTCATAGAAGCTGTCACCAAGGGCCCCAATGGAGACAAAGTCTGAAGTGAGTCACAGAGTGAATCGTAAATCAGGAATCGTGTTTAGGAACGTCTTCCATTTGGACATTTGAAAACAGGAGGGTCACCACAGGTGAATTCATTCTACAATATGTGAAATGAATGAATCTGAAATGAAGAATTACTTTATGTAAACTGGACACTTACGCTGCTCCCAATTCCCACTGACTGGATTAAGAGCATTTGGGTAGAGGCCATGTGGCTTGTCCAGCTGATTCAGGTGCTTTCGAATGTTCATAACCTGACAGCAGAAAGGAGGGAGAGGGAAGGAAAGGTATAAAAGAAGTTGTGGGTCAGTTGTTAAAGCATTGCACTTGCTTTGCCAGTGTTGTGGGTTTGATTCCCATGGGGGACCAGTACGAAGAGAAATGATTCACTCACTATGGTAAGTGGCTCTGGATGACAATGGGTGCTAAATGACTTACAAGTAAAATGGCATTCACATGACAGTAAAGGTCAAAGGTCGGGTTTACAGTTGTGTTACTTGCCTTCTCAGTGTAAATGGAATCTTTGGTGAGTTCTGACAGATGAACAAACTCCAGATGCAGGGTTCCAATCTCCGCCAGAACACTGCTCCTTCGCAGGTCCCCCCCCGGTGGGCGCCTGGAGTCACTACCTCGGGAATAGACTAAATCATTAATTACTAATTAACTTTGAATAAGCAACGAAAAACATCTTACATTTTGTTTTTAAACCATATAAATCTGTGCAGTTTTTCAGATTATTCTACTAGTTTAATGACAACATGTTTTATTACATTTAGAGCACTTATCACAATAGTCATTTGCAGGTTACCTTTGCGAAATTTAAATGAGATGCATACGTTATAGTATATTACTTCCTCCGCAAAGACACTGAATGCCATTCTCACCAATATACATGTATCAGCGGCTGGAGCATGGTAGTGGTCTCGCATGCTTATATCGGTCTTATTTGAGACAGCACTAATTATATGTGG
>JACXGI010008031.1:17344-35064 GCA_016801175.1 Esox masquinongy
GGGGGGGGGGGGGGGGGGGGGGGGGGTAGGCAGTCTTTACCCACTCAGAACCTCTGTCATTCCCAGACACCTGACACATCGATCCCAGACAAAGCTTGGATTGACAGCAAGGGAAAAGGAAACTGAGAGGCTGTCAAGCTGTCAGAGCTCTAGCTTAGCTTCCCCTTCTTTTAATGGCCATGGCCAACTGCTTCTCACCTCACTCACTTCACACCTACTTTCCCTAGGGTCAAGAAACCAGAGCTGGGCCACAAGGAAAAACTGAATGTGATGACTCTCACTACTGCAGTGGAGATCTCTCTCTGAACCAGTGTCCCCTCCACAGTGATTTTAATAGCATTACCGTCATTTTAACTCAATGAACCTTTTAGTAATCTATTCACTCTGTGTTTAAGATTTTGTCGACCCAAAAATGTTAACAGGCAACATTGTCTGTACATGTTTACCAGTATCGGTTCAGCAGAAAAGGTACACAAATAATTTGAATGTTGTCTTTTCAACATCATTTCAACCAGAAAGATGTATTTTCAACATCTTGTGCAGATAATGCTGGCTGTGACTGGTCGGGTCAGGTCCCGACCTAACCAATTGAAAATGCTGCCTACCCAGCCAGGTTAACAACTCCATGTGGGATACCGGTGGGTGTGTTGAACGCAGGAAGCAGCTTCATCCCCAGCTCTACTGCTTTCCTCTTAAACACCTGAAGGGACAAGGCAGCTGTTCAGTTGAGTTGACTCAGTTCAGATGAGTTGAGACAGTTCAGTTGAGTTGACTCAGTTCAGATGAGCTGAGACAGTTGATTCAGTGGAGTATTTCACCTTTCTGGGTGTTTGTATAGGCCAATGGGTAGCAGTGTCCCATTTATTGTTTCCTGGTCTGCATAGTCCCTAAGTAAACGTGGCTAATGACTTTCCTTCATGGATTCAGGTGGACCATACAAGTTATACCTATTTATGCACATCTTGTATAAATCCACAGGTACAGCTTGACAAACTAACAAACTACACCAGTCTGTTGTGTCAGTCTGACATGACACATTCTACTAACCCAATTTTATGTATGGGAACACTGCAGCCAGCAACCACAAGCATGCAAAAACGTCTATAGGATCCTATGAAAATGGGGCTATGATCATGAGTATCATTTTTTTCTTCTCTTATTTATGTAAAGACCAAATAATAATCTTCTCTCCTTACAGTTATTTAAAGATTGAACATGTCCTTGAGATAGCACATAGGCTGTATTCACATCCAAACCTGAGAGCATGATCTCATAATGAAAAGAGTCCATGCTGAGGTAGGCACCTGATGGTCATGTTGCTATGGTTATCTGAAAATACAGTATATTGTCTCACTGTGCATAACCATAGAAGCAAAGCTTGTGGGGAGTGGTACACAGCTCTGAATATCACCAAAATGAATCACCTTCGATGGATTTATTCTATGACAGAGGTTACCTTGACCAGAGAAAGAAAGCATTGATCGTGGATACATTCTGGAACTCAAACAACCTATGTGATGTCAGCAGCGTGCACAGTATTTATGGAGCACGTAAATTTGTCCCCGATCAATGAATTCTACTGTACATTTTGCACACAGCTAAAATGTTTATGGTCCACTTGTATTGATTCTAGGACACGTAAGGGATTGGTCGCATTCTCAGGCCAGTGGATGTAGAATGATCATCCTGAACATGGATCTATATTAGGCCTCATAATTCTGGAAAAAACATGTCCCCTGAGTAATACCCTGTTAAGAAATGTACAACTGTGTTGAATGAACGATGATGGACGGACCTCACCTCCTCTCCGGTTAGGTAGTAGGCAGAAAGCAGGCCACCCACATAGCGGATATTCACCTCAAACAGAGATGCCTCTCCGCCCTGTTTGAGAGAGATATCATTTCATTACAGACAAGGGATACTTTTTATTCTGTCTGACGAGCTGTCAGCGGGTTGGGCTGAGAATCTCTTCAGGGTGATTTAGGGAGGTTTTTCATTTGTCTCAGTGTGGCACAATCTCCCAGCCTGTCACCCGATTGATATGCAGGTCCAGTGTTCTCAGTGTGATGGCCCAATCCAACTGTCCAATTCCGACCTGTCTGCATGCTGTTTGGGACTAGACATAAACAGTCATAGTGGCTTATGCACATTATATCCCCATGCTGGCAAACTTAATCAGTTATAATAATGAGTAAATTGCCCACTTACTACATTTAGCTTCAGGTTGTTTTCCACCCACTCCTTGGCCTCCTGATACTCATCATCAAGTCCCATGATGTAGAGGGTATCCAGAGAGTCAACGATGGAGGCACCTCTTAAGCCACCTGTGATACCAAACACATCTATTTTCATATGGACTGTACTGCAAACCAGGCAAATTTACTGCACAAGGGGTAAATACACTGTAGACATTGATAAATATACTGGAGACATTGACAAATACACTGAAGATGTTGATAAATACACTGGAGACATTTTGAAAAACACAGGAGACATCAATAAATACACTGGAGAGTGGAGACATTGGAAAATACACCAGAGACATTTTGAAAAACACAGGAGACATCAATAAATACACTGGAGAGTGGAGACATTGGAAAATACACCAGAGACATTGGAAAATACACCAGAGACATTGGTCAATACACTATAGACCTTGATTCACCTGTTTACTCACCAAATGTCCTGTCGTCATTGCCATTCTTAGAGAGTGGTCGCAGCTCATTCTCACCCCAGGCATAGCGTTTATAGCTGTCCCAAGCAAATTTCATCATCTGAAATAAAACCAAAATATCACTGGAATATGTATTCTAGTTCTGGCATCAGGCTCTACTATTTACATATTTGAAGGGTTAATAAACCACTAGATTCAACCCTTTAAATAGCTTCTACAGTCAAAATTCAACAGCTATTTCCAAGCATTCCATAATCTCCATGAAGAGGTAATTTAATTTTGAAAGAGAGGGTAGAGCTCTTTTTCAGGTTCAACCTCATTGCAATGAAAGTGCACTCCGGTTACATGATCATCCATTTGAAATCTTACCAGTTGAAAAGTCCCACCTTTCAAACAAATCATTGGTTTAGAAGACAAAATCTGTGACATCTGATTACAGCCTATTAAAACAGAGAGCAGTACATCCCCCTCCCAAAATTACCTTCTGAGCACAGTAACTTAATTTCGATTGGGACTGTGATTGGTGGGAATGTCTAAGACAAGTTGAGATAATTGTTTTAGAACGTTGTGGAGGAACTTAGCAATTTCAATGAGGCGTTAATGTGACCGGAATGCACCTGTAACGCGTATGGACCCAAAACCCCTGTCCAATTATGCAACACTTTGGTTCTGAGTAAACTGAGATTAGACACGCCCTGACCAGTAAGAAGCCAAGAAGACCAGTTGGTAGATGATGGCACTCACAATGCTAAGTCAGGTTTGCAGACTTGACTCACACTGGGGACCAGTA
The DNA here is from genome assembly GCA_016801175.1 of Esox masquinongy. NCBI lineage: Eukaryota > Metazoa > Chordata > Actinopteri > Esociformes > Esocidae > Esox > Esox masquinongy. Next base: position 20,809 of record JACXGI010008031.1, read on the forward strand.
CGAAGAAAATATTAAAAAGTATGCACACACTACAGTAAGTCAGTCTGGATAGGAGTTTCTGATAAATGGCTTAAATATCAAATGCAGCGGTGCCTTTGCTTTTTCAGGTGCCTGTCAGTCCCCAACCAGGTCCAGGAGTGACATTATAAGCAGGATGCGCACTACCAAGTCTTAACGATCTCTTCTTTCAGATTTATTTAACCAATAGGTTTTTCAAGAAAATGGCGTTTGGTTAAAAACAGAAGTGGCAGTACTTCTGTAGGTCGAGCTTTAGGCTTTCTGTGTGAGACCGGTGGACAGAGAATGTAAAGAGATGAACTGTAAAGATTGTGTTGCTTCATTCATTCAAATAGCATTGCCGGTGAGGAAGAAAGATGGGCCTATTCATGGTCTTTCAAAGGAAAAGCCTGGGAGTGGCTTCCGTAATCAAGATGACATATTGTTGCTTGGATAGTTGGAACCTCTGAATCATCTAACTTGACAATAATGTATCAGATTACACAGTTACACTTTATTTTGAGAGTCCCAATTTCCAACTGTAGATGTTCTATAAATAGTTTGTTTAAAGTTTGTTGATTGTATTACTATCTGTTGATAAGCAACTTCTCGCTAAGGTTAAGTTTAGGTTTAGAATAAAGTTTAGGGTTAGGATATAGGTAAGGGTTAGTAGATGGTTAAAATGTTACAGATAGTCAATAGACAACTAGAGCATCTACAGGCACACTTTTGGGATCCTCAAAATATAGTGTTACTGAGTATACATATTTTCTCCTTAAACAGTACAAAACTGCAGAACTACTAAAGAAACATCGAAAAGAAACTTTGGAAAAAAGGGAAAACTGTGTGTAATGGAAGGGTGTTTAGGTGTCAATGTAATTTTAGACATTGTACGTATGCTCTGATGGTTGAATGATCGAAAGCTCACAAACTGAAATTTGCATTTGATCCTGAGTGTGGGGAGTTATTTTTCTCATTCCCATTTTTGAGTTCCACACCGTGAATATCTTAATCAGACCACATATAAGCAATATTCTCCCTGCTAAAAAGAGATGGACACAAAAAACACAAGTGAGACCAATCTCTGGCAGAATAAGTCTTAAAAAAGTGTTTATTACACATTCACACACAACACAGCCAGAACAAACCTAACCACAAAACACAGCCAGAACAAACCTAACCACAAAACACAGCCAAAACGAACCTAACCACAAAACACAGCCAGAACAAACCTGACCACAAAACAGAGTGGTAGCACGACAAAAGGCCAAACGGCTGCTTTAACCCTATCCGTATGATGTATCCACATGCATATGTGTGTCTGCACACACACAGCCTATTTCTTTTTATGTGGTTTATTATATACAGACACTATAAGCATGACCACTGTAAAAAATATTTACTTAGAAATAGTAACAACATTAAAAGTATAACAACGATTTAAGCTAATCTTCATCCCAACCCTCTGATGACCACATATCCACCCATCTTCCCCAGTATATTATTATCCCATTTTCCTTTGCAATATATTCTTACCTGGGTGTCCCACTAGGGACTTGAAGCTACCCACGATCAACATTTTGTCTGAAATTAAAAAGAAACATTTTGCCAACGTACACAATGATCTTTCCTACTGATTGACCTTGGCCTTTTAATTCCCCCAACAATACAGTTTGCAACCAACCAATCCCTGATATTATTACATTACAACCATTCTGAGACCAGACTCCAAACCCAAGCCACCAATCTACAGTGGCAAAGGTGATGGACTACTGCTTCTTTTTCCGTGTGGCAGAGTCTGAACAGGGCTGAATGTTCAATGTCCCATATACTCAGCATTCTTTCTGTAGCAAGAATTGTAAACAATAGTTTAAATTGAAAAACAAGATCAGTCATTTTTTGCTTTACATAACAGTTTAAATCAGATACCATGATACAGGGATATAAAAAATGTGCTCCCAACTACTGTACATATTATGCAGGATATTATTGTTAAAATTCAAGACCATAGATGAAACTGATTGAGTTTACAACTTACTACATGGCTCATTTTCTGCCATTAGAATTTTTAGCTAGGCGTTTTTGAATTGGTGTAAGAAAAAAACATTATTTCCTTGCCTCAACCACTACATAACAGTTGTTGAGCTTTAGCCTGGCTGACACCCGACTTGAAGTCTTCTAAGACTGAAGGATGTGTCAAAAGATCTAGCAACATAAGAATTCAATTTGAGTTGTCCATCAATGAACAATGAGGTCCATGTGCATCCCAAATCTCATTCTAATCCATATTATGTATGGTACACTACTTCTGACCAGGGTTACACTATATAGGGAATAGGATACCATTTCAGGCACAACTCCAGTGTCAGAATGAAAGCAGCAGCTTTAGAACAGGTGCTTGTTGCTTTTTATACTCTTATTGCTGCCTACCAGGTAAGCAACGACCTGGAAGAATTAGGCTTAACTGCCTTGCCCAGACAGAATGACAGATTGCACCTGTCTCAACCTTTAGATTATTGAACTATTCCCACATGCTGATTAATTTATGAATTTTCAAATACTGCCAAGTTGTATTCCGTCATGCATAGACAATGAGGTGGCACTGCCGTTTTTTTAATCTGGAGATGTGCTTGAGTATAAAATTCACAATACATTCCAATTATTTTAAAAGGGTAAATCCTGAATTATGGCTATAATGAGGCTCCGAGTTTGTTTCTGCCAATAAGAGTTATTTTCTGAAAGACATTGCAATCTTTAAAGCTCTCCAGGAACAGGGTTGGGCAGCAGGACAAGCATCCTGTCTCCGCACAAACCTGGAAGCGTAAATACATTATCTTAAACTAAATACTAATATCCATAGGCCTAGATTTAGCAATTACCTCTTTCACTTTCTCCCGACGCTCCTGAGATTTGGGATCGCTAGGCTTTCCATAATTGGCACCATATGGCGATTTCACAATACAATTCCTAAGTCTCACCGGTGAACGAGAGAGAATCGACACCACGGCTCCTGCATTAACATTGTTGTTAACTTGACCTTGATGTTCCGTTGAAACTTTGGCTTGACTCCTTGCGTTAATACTTTGTTCATGTTTCACATTAAAAGAAGAACGTTGGAATTTTGAACGTAACCCTCCAATATCCAACGGAGGGGATTCAATGAGCGCATAATATCCAATGGGTGAGATGGACTGTACACTTTCTCCATTCATAGAGTCCGTGTTAACTGTCGACCCGTCCAAATTCGTTTGAAAAATACGTTTTAAACGAGTTGTTTCGGGGAAAAATAACAAAGCTCCAAACCCCAAACCTCCGAGAAATAATAGGAATACAAATATCTGAAGTAATGATAAACGAAACGCCACGACTGAAGTTTTACCTGCGAGCATTTTGAAAACCATCTAGTCTCACTCACTAAAACTGTTACATTGCTGAAAATCGGTGAATAGTTTTTCTTCAAGTAGGCCTACACTGTTTTAGCTCTTAGACGCTGTGTGCACGCCAGTGGGAAATCTTCCCAGTCACAGAATAACCTACAAAGGGAGCAGTAGTCTGTTATGGCGAATATGATTTTATAAACGTTGAAGCGGAGGGGTGGGGGCAGGGACTCTTCTAAGGGATGCAAAAGCTTTAACTGGCAGCTAGTTCAGTGTGCACAGGAGCGGGCGACATGAGAACTTGAGTCGGCTGAGCACCCGGCAGGCTGCAGCTTTCTGTATAAGTTTCAGCGGTTTAGTGGAATAAGCAGAGGTCCTAACGGTGAGTTGCGGTTTAGTGGAATAAGCCGAGGTCCTAACGGTGAGTTGCAGTACTCCAAACGTGAAATAGCAATTGTGCTACTCCCTGTTACGTAAGGTCTACTTTACAAATGTTTTAAAGAATGAACCCACAGGAGCAAGTCACCACCTTGATGTTTGCAGAGAATGACAGGTTGTCGTCTAGACTCATGCCAAGGTTCTTTGCACTCTGGGAGAACACCGTATCAGCTGGAATAGACAGGCCGTCCCCATCTTGAAGCCTGACTGGTTTGGGTTAAGATCATTCAGAGAGATATGAAAAGTCGCTCAGTAGGCTCTAGTTTTTAGACAAATCAGAAGGTATAACACCCGCCCAAACGCAATGTTTTTCTATATAACCTTATCTGTAAATCAACCTGCCCAAGCCCATTTTTGCCTGCACACTGTCATTAAAAATATCCTAACATCTCAGAAAACCTCCCCACCTGGCAACACTGGGTGATGGATCAGTACTTGCAGGAGTGAAAGGATGATAGGACATCCTGAGGTATAATTTTCCTAAATCTTTTGATTAACTAAACCCCTGCTGACAATATCTTAATTAACAGACGCCACTGTACATATATAAACACTTATTGGTTAACTCATACTGTTTAGTCATCTTTGTTGACCTGATGCTGATCTGTAAAGTAACCTACCCATACAAACAGCACAGTTCAATTGGATTAGTTTCCAAAACATTGGATTTTTTTAATATTAAAAGTTGGCACACTTTTTCCCCCTCACATAAAAAACAATAACTTAGAGGTCAATATTGATATAGGGTGGGAGGTGTAGCCCCCCACCCCTCTCTTCTTTAGCATGGGATCAATTTTGCTCCTAATGAAAAGGCTTTTCTTCAGAAACAGCATGCACATTTAGACTATATAAGCAGCGTTTACACAGGCAGACTAACAGCCCTGCTACACAACAGCCGTCAGTGTCAGCTATCGAGGGCACACTTCAAATCTATTAAAAACTGCTTCACTGTCTTTGTCACATCGCACCAAATGGCAGCATCCATGCTCGAGAAACATTTGATTCTGGATCACTGACGGTTATGTTCATTCTGTTGAACATCTCACTAACACAGTGTTGATGGCAAGGCAACGTGTAGCAGAGCTGATGTGTTATCAGGAGTGTATTATCTTGCTGCAAACGGTTGGGCTCGAAGTAGTTGGGCATCTGCCCTGTGATGCAGTCCCTGAGAAAACATGAATCCTTCATGCAGGAAAAGTGAATAATAATAATTATCATGTGTAAAGCTTATAAGGACACAAGTGCTGTCAAAAACCTACACTTCTCACTCTAAAGGAAGCGGCCTGATTTCACAACACAAAAACACATGAAAAAAAGATTGGAAAACCAGACAAATCTTGACACATGCTTTCATGATACTGGAAGTTTTAAAAAAAATATTCACATTACCTTACACCACAACACAGCACAATTAATCCAAATGTGAAATTACCACAACAATGGCTCTAAGATAAGTGATTAATGTTCTTTTGAAATGCCCACTGAAATATTCATTTCATTCATCCTATTATTCTCCTAACTTGTGCTTTAGTTTCAAAGTTGTGCTGGATCAAGACATGAAGATCTCATCATCATCCTCCTCCGCCTTCTCCTTATTGGGACCGGGGTCACTCAGACAGCGTGCAATACTCTGATAGTCCAGCTCCCTCTGGTGGTTATCTGAGGCATAACCCCTGGGTCCTATGTCCGTTTTCAGGTTCACCCTTTTGGGAAACCCCGCCTCTAGGCTGACCGCATCAGGGGTACTGGGATAGGAAGGCTTCTCAAAGTGTGCAGTAGGTAAACTGTCAGTGCTGAAAACCTGGTTGTCTAAAAGAGAGAAGGTAGAAAGAATTCAAATCTCCAAGCTCCTCCAAACGTCCTCAAATGTGATTTTACCCTGCCTCAGACGTGTCACCACCAATCCCACTCAAATTTAGGTTCAGGGTGTGGCAAGTTGTTTGGGGAGGGGAAAGTAGTGTTCTCTCTGTTGGACTATTACTAGTTTGCAAGGTTTCAGATGAATGACCACAAGAATGTTGTTCCCCTTTAAGAATTATATACACACTTATTTGACTCAACAAATCTGAAAATAGTCAAGCTACTCCAAATATGAAGTGACACATTTTTTAAGCATTATAACCGTTTCAGCTTTGGTAAGGAACAGGGGCAAGAGGGCTAAAACATGGAGGTACTGTGTGTACCCAAACCAATAAGAAAATTGTTTTTAATACATTTCACAGTGCACTGCTAAACAACACAATTCTTAAAATTTTGATAAGGGTAAAGTCTCTAAAACGCAGGCCATTCTGTTCTATTGTTCTACTTTCGGCATCAGAGAACTGTTCTCAAAACATACGAAGAAGGTGGGTTAGAGTTCCACCATGCATACACAGCCCAGCCATTTGGCTTAATCTCCACGTAGGGAGTGAAAATAACACTGAATGTTTCAGATTTCTACATCCACTGGGCCATCTGGCTCCTAGTGCTATCAGTGCCCTAATGAATAAAACACAGCTGTGAGACTCACTGACCCGATTCAAACCTGACTCTCCTAACACCAATCCTGGGCGACTCTCGGTTGGCTGGGACAGTCAGGTAGTGGCTCATCTGCAGAAATAATGTTACAAAGGCAAACATTGGCTCATTATTGTTACGAGGCAAAATCTCACCAATGTTAAGATTTGGAAACGTCAAGACCACGGAGGTCCAGTCCACAACACTTACTCTCCCCTCCATCACGCTCACTCTCCTATCCATTTCCATCTTCGTCTTCCTCAGGCGCACCTCACTCATGTTGTCTTCCTCATCGGCCTCAAACAGAGTGTGTCTGCTGTAGGATCTGCTACGCACCTGCGTTGACATGAACAGGTGTTAAGGTGCATTCGCTGGTATGTTGAGTATTAGCTGCGCATCACTCTGATGAAAACTACAATTCAGGCCAATGTTTTATTAAGTGTTTTATTTGGATATTTATTGAAGCAGTACTTCTCCCCAATGCACTCTGAACATGTTATGACTCTAGGGCTTGTAATTCTAAGTTTAAAAAAAAAGTCTAGTAGTAGCTGTTGTTTTTTATACAGTACCCAAGACCAGTCTGAGTTTATATTACCACAGGCAATAGAAATTTTGTAAATTCTGCAAAACAGAGCCATAGGACAAACTGAATGGATTCCAGACTGCTCCCGGAGTTTCTTAATTTTATCTTAGTTAAAGGGAAAATTGTAATATTTTATTGTTTTTATCAGACAGTGAGAAAATCTTAACTACCATAACAAAGTCTGTTTTTTTTTTGTTTATCAGGCCACAGGTTTTGGATTCCAAAAAGACATAAAACATATATGAATTCTTTATTGTAATTGGATCAGATTGTCTGCTAAATGAATGTACAACTATAGTCCAAAAAATAATCTGCTTCTGAAAAAAAAAAGTGCCCTTATCCTTAATGGAAGGTGCTAGTAATCTCCCATCCTACCATTCACTTACCCTGTGCTAATGTAAAGTATGTCTGTAGTGTTCTACCTTGGGGGGAAAACCTAATTTCCAAACAGACATTCAACTGCTACTCAACCGTCCATTTCAAAATGTTCAACTCACTCTTTGCTTGTTATTCTGCAGGTTGGACCTCAGAATCTTTCTGATCTCCTCCTCCTGTTTCTTAGAGACCCGTGGAATTGGTCTTGGCTCAATGTTCCTGGGGGGAGATGGATCACAAGTAAGCCCAAAATACCATCACAACTAAGGGACAAGAAAGATTAAACAAGGTGGGGTTAGTGGAAAAGGTAGAAAAGGGGTAGAGGGCTAGGAATGTTTTCTGTATTAATTTTGTCGTCATTTATGTTACCGTTGTATATTTATAAAAATAGTCCTTGGTTGTTATAGGTAAAAGGTGGAGAACATTCTACCATTTTTGTTGTCATACATAAAAACCTCTGCTTTCCAGTAAAACATAGGAGCCAGTACATACTGCATGGAGACAGTAGAGGGAAGGGAAGATGACAGCTGGCCACTCTCCACCATCATAATGGCCTGCTTCAGCTCCATCTTGCGGTAGAAGGCGATCAGCTCTGGCTCCCTGAAGTTCTCGCCCGCTATCAGCCATCTCTTCACATACGTCTTGTTAAAGCGACTGAGCCTGACCGGATAAGAGGAGAGGAATGAAAAGAGAAAAGACAGCGAAAGGGCATATATGGGAAATTGACAGTGAATGCATTAGAAAGTATACCATCATTCCCTGTTTATAACCCACACTGTGTATAAACCGCACCATTCATTTCATAGCTTTGTGTGTATACAAACCCGAGTATTAACCGCACCCATATATAAACCACGATGCCTGAGGAATTGACTGTCATAGGGCGCTACCAAAATTAATTTGTGGAAGAATAAAATGTTTTTTGGAACCCTGTAATGCCAAATGTCTCATATTTGCTACACGAGTTCCTGAGACCTCTAGGTTGTCAAGCAATCATCTGTGAAAAAGTTCGCCGGAGGAAACGGTTTTAAAAACGTGAACTCGTGTATTAGCCGCACCCATGTATTAATCGCTTTGGTTGAAAATGTTTTCATCAGTGTATAAGCCGCGGTTTCATAAACGGCAAATTACGGTAGCACTATCCCACTATGTTATTTCCCAATAACCCCATGGTTATAGGATACGTACTTGTCCTTCAAGTGGTAATGTCCATAATGACCACAAACATCCTCCACGCCTCTGAGGAGATGGTCCAGGAACTAGGAGATAAGTATTAATGAACACCACAGTGTTAGTCGTGCCATCCACTATGACCCTCTCCCAGCAGCGTTTTTCACGGATGTAAAACCTGGGGGTTTTAAGGCGAATTATTCCAGACCAACAATACTGTATACTTCCTAGTATACAACTAATGTCTCTTGCAACGCCTGTGGTTTTGGGTTCAATTCCCACCGTGGGACAGTGAAGAAATGTATGCATTCACTAAAAAGTTAAAATATACAGTATCTCACAAAAACCTTCCTTTTAGACTTTTTTGGAAAGGAAAGAAAAAGGTGCAGTGGTCTCAATTTTTTCCAGAGCTTTAATTATAAGGACACTTGTTATTGTGTAGTTGCTTACCTCTGTGTGAATCTCCTCATTGATGGAACGCTTGCTCTCCTTCTTCCTCTTCACAGCCAGCAGTTCAACCAGGGGCCTGATTGTCATTCCCTGAAAACAACGATGAAAACTGGTTCTTATTCGTAGTTAGTGATTGTAGTGTAGTCAAGGACATCCCATACATGCATTTACAGCATTACTCAGTTTGTGTCTGCCTCACCTGCACAAATACGGTGAAGAAAATGACAGTGATGATGGCTGTCAGGAACAAGTGTCTTGTTGGGTGACTATCTGACAGCAGGTAACCCAGGGAGAAGGCTATGGCCCCCCTCAGGCCACCGTAAGCCACAATGAACTGGTCCTTTTTGGTCAACTTGACAATCCGGAATTTGTTTATGATGAACGTAAGGCCTATCACTCCTGAAACACAGAGAGATAACAAGAGTTAACAGAAACAAGAAACCAGGCAAGCCTAGTTCAGCTGGCCCGCAATACAAAATGTTGCCACCTCGAGATTCGAAACCGGGTCGCCCACGTGAAAGGCTGTGCCATTTGCTAGGTGTAAGTATAGCCTCTTGTCTCTATCCTGAACAAATCCTCTTTTGCCACTGGCCGTTTTAATAGTTAATTGGCCATTCGTGAATGATATTGATACAATTAAACTGACTAACGTTTCTTACTAAGTTTACCTCCACCACAAATAGCGGCTCGGTATACCGTTTGCCACTGGCCGTTTTAACAGCGTATTAGCCAGTAATAAGCTTTATCGGTACCTACTAACTTACTGGAATAGTCATAAGAACTATTCCAGTTAGTAGATACTGGTAAAGCCTATTACTGGCTAATAAGCTGTTAAAACAGCCAGTGGCAAATGAGGATTTGTTCAGGATAGAGGCTATACTGAGACGCGCTGAAGGAAGAGCTCTGTGGTGTAGTGGTTAGCGACACAGCCTTTCACATGGGCGTTCCGGGTTCGAATCTCAAGAGGGCAATACTTTCTATTGCTTTCTATAACTTTTTCATCAAGTGAAAAGACGAGAGAATCGTGGAATCTACCAGAAATAATGTCGTTGCTCTCAATAGATTCGAACTTGAGAGGCACTGTCTTTAACCACTACGCCACGGCATTACACGTTTCAGCAGTCGCTGGACTCCATTGAGGATTGTGTTACACTGACTAACGTTTCTTATTAAGTTTACCTCCACCACAAATAGCGTCTATGAACTGTATTGCTTTTGCCACTGGCCGTTTTAACAGCTTATTATCCAGTAATAGGCTTACTAGTATCTACTAACTTCCTAGGAATAATCATAAGAATTGAGCAATTGCTAGCGAGACTGAAGATGAACTATTCCATGCCAGAAATACTCGCAATATAATCGTATACAGTTTCAGGTTTCGGTTTTAGCCAGCGAAGTTTTCGTCAATATGGAATAATTCACAATGCATACTTCGCTTCGCCTGCGAGGAGATACGAACTCGGGACCTAAAGTTCACAAGTCCACTTCAATAACCACTACGCTATTTAACAAGGGGGTAGTCAGTCAGTCACTCAGTCAGTCACTCAGTCAGTCACTCAGTCAGCCACTCAGTCAGCCACTCAGTCAGCCACTCAGTCAGTCAGCCACTCAGTCAGTCAGCCACTCAGTCAGTCAGTCAGTCACTCAGTCAGTCACTCACTCACTCACTCAGTAAGAGACATTCGCTCTTCTTAGCCGGCACCGCCTACACGGCCCGGCAAAAAAAGATGTTAGACTCTTAAGTATTTGAACTGTCATCTTTTTTTTCCTTTTTTTTTTTTTACTGCAGTTAGATCTTTAAAGGTCCGCACGGCAAAACTTACACTGCAGATATTGCAATGTGCAAGATTCAAACCTCACTCTCATACAGTAACGCACGGTATTTGCGTCAGCAGAGCCGCAGGAAGTAGGGGAGCTGCAGTTGTCTTAGCGTCAGCAAAGTCCTGACGAGATCCTGACAGTCACTTGTAGCGTTTGTCTGTGACCAATGACAACGTATCATCCGTCTACTTGATATCTGTTCAAAAACCTCCCCTTCACCATCATCAGCAAACTCTGATCGAAACGTCTTCCCCCAGACAGAGGGAAAGCTTTGTGTCGTGGTAGACGTCGCTAAAATGTACCCACTTTGCATCTACATCATGTGACTCAATCAGCCTTTAAATGGATTCGAACATATTCACCCTGACGCATTACTGACCCAGTACTCTTGACACCAGACAGAGGATGACGGTGCCGACGACGAAGGCCCAGTTCCAGGCGTGTGGCCCGGCCACCGTGGACACGCCCAGGAAGATGAAGATCAGTGTCTCGCTCACGCTGCTCCACATCTTCAGGAAATACTTGATGGTGGTGTAGGATTTATGGGATATGTTGGCCTCCACATAGGGTCGCATCACCACCCCGCATGCTATCAAACTGCGGAGGGACACGCAAGACGGGTTTCACTGTAATGCATCTGTCAAATTCGTTATCAGTCAAATGTGGAGATGTTTTTCTGGCCTGGATTACTACTTGATGTGTCAAACTGAAGCCAACACAATGTGGTTCCCATTTCCAGTGAGCCACTTACGCCATGATGCCGGAGAGATGGAACAACTCGGAGGACAGGTAGGCCATGTAGCTGTACAGAAAGACGAAGAGGGGCTCTATGACGCGGGTGTGTGAGGTGAAACGGGAAGTGAAGGCCGCCAGGAAGCCGTAGATCGCCCCTACCAGGACCCCTCCGAGGGCCACCACGAAGAAACACAGCACGCCCAGGAACACGTCCAGCACCGTGACCGTCCCCACCTTGGAGAACTCCTCAAACAGGTTGTATAGAACCTGTATAGATGAAGGGGGTCAGTGGTAGTGACACCCAAATATAGCCACCCCAGTCCCTCTACAGTACACTATTTTAGACATGCACCCTGTTGCCTATATAAGTGCACTACTTTGATGGGGTGCAATTTGGGACGCCACCTGGATGGTAGCAGCCCATCTCAGCTCATCAGTATCTGTCACATTGAGGCCTTTATCACCACCAGACAGTAAATACACTCCTATTGGTTTGAGGCTCAATTAAACTAACACCTGCCTCTGGGTGATAAGGTCCTGGTACGCTGCTGGTGATAAGTCAATGGTCCGTGCTGGTGTAGCGCCAGAGCCATTTTGGCTGAGGAATATCTAAGCAACACCTGCCAAAAGCAGCCGGACTGCTATTGATCATCAAATAATGTCGTTTTTACAGATAGAGCTTGCCGGTAAGGGGACGACAGCCAAGTGCTGTCTCTCTTGCCCTTTCAGTCAGCAGCTAGTCAGAGGAAAAAACATGGTTATGTTTAAAATAATTTTCCTCAGCTGTGAGAACGCTGGCTGTCTGTTAAACAGAGTGACTGGCAGCATCAGCCTCTGGAAATGAAGACTGAATTGATACCAGTGGCACTTACACAACTGCCAAGGCGATAAAGATACAAAACCTCAGTTGAATTGGGTCGACAGAAACCGGACATCCTGACGTGCCGGGCCAAAACTCACCACCGTGACGGCGTCATTGAGAAGGGACTCCCCAAACACCAGGATGTGTAACAGCTCGTTGATATGGATCTCCTCGAACACAGCCAGCACAGCCACCGGGTCCACAGCTGAGACGATGGAACCGAAGAGCAGGCAGGACAGCAGGTCAATCCCAGGCAGGTCGACACTCTGAATCTGGCACAGGGCGTACAGTGAGCCTCCCATGAAGAAGGCATTCCACAGAGTACCTAACAACAGATACAGAGATGAGGTTTATTTCAATAAGGCAACAAGTATCCAATAGCAGCAAAAGCAGAACGACTTCAAACGCTCCATGGTCTAGGGTGACCCAGTGGTTCAGGCTGTGGCCTCCAATGCACTAATATCACAGTAAAAAGTAAAGACATTTAAATATCTAATCATAAACCTGAATCATAATAACAGCAAAGACATCTCACCACACCTGCAAAAAAACTGCACCGAAAGACTGAGGTTAAAGTGCTTCACAGTCAGTACTTAATTACCTATCACCGCAAAGACCAAGATGGTGCCCACATTCTCGGTGAAGGGTCTGATGGGCAGGAAGTAGCCTGCATCCAGGATGATGGGAGGAAGCAGGCACAGGAAGAAGAGCTGGGAGTCCAGCACAGGGGGCTTCTCACCAATCACCTTGATGAACCCGCCTACCAGGAGCCCGACCACGATCAGCAGGCAGCTCTCGGGGACCACGCTGGACACGCGAGGAATAATATGGAAACCTGGGGGGTGAAGGGACGGTTGGCTTGAGGATTTAGTGTTTAAACACATGTAGGTCTGCAGCACTCCAGTAATATGTCAAAATTGGTCCATGGACTGGGATTCCGGTGAAAGCCTGATAGGGTAGTTAACCTTTACAGATATGTAGTTAAAATCATAAGATGGAAACTTGATTGGGTAGTTCATGTTTAAAGATAGCGGTCTTTAGACAGATAGTGGTCTGTTGGCAGGTAGGACATTTTCACAGCATGAGTGCTGATCTACGATCAGGTCTCTCTGTCCATGTAATGTTATTTATTATGTTCCCAAACCAGATGATAGTCTAACACAGGGCTGCCCATCCCTGGTCCTGGAGATCTACTGTCCTGTAGGTTCTCTCTTCAACCCCATTTGTGACTAATCCGAAAAAGCTTTTCATCCAGCTAATTATTAGAATCGGGTGTGCAAAATTAGAGTGGGAGCTTTGTTGCTATCAAATTGCTGTACACACAGAAGAATGTTTGGCAATTTCCTCTCTATGCTGATACGTCTGTTGAAATTATCTTCCGCTGGGAACTGACTTACAGTATCTCACAAAAGTGAGTACACCCCTCACATTTTTGCAAATATTTGATTATATCTTTTCATGTCACAACACTGAAGAAATGACACTTTGCTACATTGTAAAGTAGTGAGTGTTCAGCTTGTATAACAGTGTAAATTTGCTGTCCCCTCAAAAAAACTCAACACACAGCCATTAATGTCTAAACCGCTGGCAACAAAAGTGAGTACACCCCTAAGTGAAAATGTCCAAATTGGGCCCAATTAGCCATTTTCCCTCCCCGGCGTCATGTGACTCGTAAGTCTTACAAGGTCTCAGGTGTTAATGGGGAGCAGGTGTGTTAAATTTGGTGTTATTGCTCTCACACTCCCTCATACTAGTCACTGGAAGTTCAACATGGCACCTCATGGCAAAGAACTCTCTGAGGATCTGAAAAAAAGAATTGTTGCTCTACATAAAGATGGCCTAGGCTATAAGAAGATTGCCAAGACCCTGAAACTGAGCTGCAGCACGGTGGCCAAGACCATACAGCGGTTTAACAGGACAGGTTCCACTCAGAACAGGCCTCGCCATGGTCG
>JACXGI010008032.1:6004-35059 GCA_016801175.1 Esox masquinongy
CATATGAAGAATACGGGAGATTGTTGTCACATGTAGCACACAGCCAGTACTTGCCAGAAATTCCTGCAGTTCCTTTAATGTTGCTGTAGGCCTCTTGGAAGCCTCCCTGACCAGTTTTCTTCTCGTCTTTTCATCAATTTTGGAGGGACGTCCAGTTCTTGGTAATGTCTCTGTTGTGCCATATTTTCTCCACTTGATGGTGACTGTCTTCACTGTGTTCCATGGTATATCTAATGCTTTGGAAATACTTTTGTACCCTTCTCCTGACTGATATCTGCCAACAATGAGATCCCTCTGATGCTTTGGAAGCTCTCTGCGGACCATGGCTTTTGCTCTGAGATGCAACTAAGAAAATGTCAGGAAAATCCTACTAGAACAGCTCAACTTTATTTGCGATTAATCAGAGTCACTTTAAATGATGGCAGGTAAGTAATGACTTCTATTTAACATGAGTTTGAATGTGATTGATTAATTCTGAACACAGCCACATCCCCAGTTATAAGGTGTGCACACTTACGCGACCAGGTTTTTATTTTTATTTTTTTTAATTTTTTTTTAATTTTTAATTTTTCCCCCTCGAAATGTTTGTTTTTCAATTGAAAACATTAAAAGTGGAAAAAGTTCTGACATGATTTATCTTTGTCTCATTCTTTTACATCACAAAAACCTGGCATTTTAACAGGGGTGTGTAGACTTTTTATTTCCACTGTATGTAGATATTCAATTCAGACGTTTCCAACTACAATAGTCATTTACAACAATAACAATGTCTACACTGTATTTCTTATCAATTTGATGTTATTTTAATGGACAGAAAAATGTGCTTTTCTTTCAAAACCAAGGAATTTTCTAAGTGACCCCAAACCTTTGAATGGTAGTTTATATATTCAGAGGGGAGAGAGAGACTGGTGGGTTCTTGGCAATCGTTCATATTGCCATTTAGTCTGGCACTAACCCATTCAAGCTTACAATGTTCTCACTCTAAGTCAAGACGTGTCCCTATTCCCCGGGAATGTATTTATAGACAACCCCGCGACAGGGGTCTGGCTGTCCTTCCCTCTTGTGAACATGCAATGTAGCTCATCCTCAAATAAAATGAAGTACAACACCTCTTTCCTTTCCAACACTCGAACAATAGCGCCCCTCAGCAAATCAACAACGTTTAAGACAAAACCTTCTCACCCATTCCACCACTGGGAGAACACATCCTTGAATCTACAGCACTGGACATCAAAATACAAACCTAGCTATGCACATTGTATGCATGGACATTACAAACATATACACGGATAGAACATGTAACAAACTTACAGTAATCCCAGCACACACATCACTAACTTAAAGGTGAAAACACACAACACGGCGATCTAGGCACTTAAGACACAACCTCCGGACGTTTCGGGGATGTCCTAGCGACTCATTTTTGTTTGCAGGTAGAGAAGAGTAGGAGCTATCTGTTTTACAGGGACAAGAGAGGGGTTTAATTGGAATGTGTGGTGGGTTCGGTTTTACTGCCCTGAGGGTGAGTGATGGATGGATAAGGATGCTCTTCAGGTCCTCCCAATATGATTTGAGTCAACCCCCTCACCTCAGCCCTCCTTCATGACAACACTGAGACACTCTATTCCCTGCAGCGCATTCCCTTTGACCAGAGCCACATAATGACATTGGGAATATGGTTCCATTTGGGACACGGTACGGCTCATAAAGCAGCAGGGCTCAGATATCTTCCTATTGGCTTGGCCAGTTTTATCCATTTCATTCAGAGACAGATACCCATCTCCCTTTATCGCGCTATTACTCGACACCACCACACAAGAGGTTGATACGACAACTGGACTCCAGTGGGTTTTGTGGGTGCCGTTTGGTTCTGTCAGGAACAGGAGTCAGGTTCAGGATGGGACAGGATTAGCTGTCCACAGGAACGGGCAGTACAGGAATTAACTTCTCATTATATATTATTTGGTGTATATATAAAATATGAATATATTTTAAATATTTAACGTGTGGCATATTTCATTTTAATTCAACTGTAAGCATGAATAAAACAGTTTCCTTCTCCTTCCTTTTCTGGGCTAACTACTGTGATTCTCTCACATTTGTAGCTAGCTAGCGGCCAGGGCATCTGCTACTAAAGTAGTATTCACCATCCCACCAGCAGCAGTACTCAACCACAAACATCCTGAGCCAGCTAGCTAGCTAATAAACAACTTGATGAAACTTTCATGAGAAGATTTGACTCTTGTAGCTGCGAT
The DNA here is from genome assembly GCA_016801175.1 of Esox masquinongy. Lineage (NCBI taxonomy): Eukaryota > Metazoa > Chordata > Actinopteri > Esociformes > Esocidae > Esox > Esox masquinongy. Next base: position 8,260 of record JACXGI010008032.1, read on the forward strand.
AGATCCATCACTAACACTAGAAGAATTGAAAGGACAAAGTGATGTTTTGCAAAAGTTTATAGATTACATTAAATTACGGAAGCCCTGAACCATAAGGTGTAAAAAGATCTCTCATTATAACAATATTATCTCATTATAATGAGATACTATCTCATTTTAACAAGATAAACTTAGAGATGCAGCAGCAAAAAAGTTTGCTTTTATTACAAGACAAACAAATTCTCTGAGTCATTGATATGCAAAGCACCTCACGCATCTGTCTTCATTTTCAGAAAGTGGATGGTTGCATTCCTTTCATGTTGTATCATGTGTTGGCAGTAACATCTATCCTAAATGATACAAAAAGCATTTGAAATGGGCCTGCCATAACTGATGTTTAGGAGTTGTGTCTGGCTGATTTTCTGCCGTTTTTATTAACTTCTTATTTAGATATGGTGTGATTCATTTTTAATTCAAGCCTGAACCAGAAGGGTTAGGCTACCATGTTATATAACACATGACAGTGAAATGTACTCTGGGATTTTACATGCAAACAATCTTGCCCCCGGGGATGTAGCCTACAGCTTACTTTGATCATATAGTATCCAGAACATTATTTGTTAATAATCAACACAATAATCAACACTATTTTACAGAAAAAAACAATAGACTTTCATAGAAAAAAATTATGAAGTGGATGGTTAACCAAAGCTATTGTGTAACCCATAACTATTGGAGCCATATTGCAGCTATACTAAAAAATTTAACTAGATTTTTTTAAACAGGCCATTTGAGCATTAATAACAGTTAGCTTTAGTTGTGTCTGGCCTATACATGTCCATTGGATTAGGAATTGTGACAAAGTGCTGCACTGTTCATCAAGGTTCATTGTTGATTTGGCAACTGTTAATATCATCGCCAATTAGGCAATTTAAACTTGTATCTAGCCCATATCTATAGTTGTGAAAGGGATAATTTTTCATCAATACAGCTTGGGAGTTGTTGCAGAATACAGTCAGAAAATAGTTTATCAGGTTTCCTCATGTTTGGGTTGTCACAATCAATGCACTTCTGAATGTATACTCAATATGTCTGAATGAGCCATTGAAAATTACTGTCTACATTGTTTTAGTGTTAAATGCATTTCTCCTATTTGGTGTGTGCATTTTTGATAGGTTGTGTTCATGTATGCTGTATGTTGAAATGAAAAAACACAAATTCAAGCATTAGTTTTGCATAAGGAAAGTATCAGCTACAGGATATCCTCAAGAGTTATCAGCTGTAGAGAATATTGTCAGGATTCGCTGTAACAGAAAGGCCGCTTTGTAAGGCCAAGTTAAGGTAGTCTATCCATTTAATAATTCAAGGCTCCATTTGGTAATGTGTTCCTCTGTTTTTGTTTTATTCTACTGTAGGAATACAAAGTACATTTCATTTGTTATTTTATTTTCAAAATAAAAAGATTGATTGTTGAAAAGAGTGGCCTAACTCACCGCCTCATAGAACCAAAATGCTAGATGTTACCGCCAACACATGATAAAAAATGAAAGGAATACAACCATCCACTTTCTGAAAATAAAGGCAGATGCATGTGGTGCTTTGCATATTAATGAATCAGATCATTTTTTTTTATTTTGAAATAGAAACAAACATATTTTTTTACTGCTGCATCTCTAAGTTTATCTCTTTATAATGAGATAGATAATCCACCCAAAATCACACATATGCTTTGATAATAACGGAATAATATGACAATAATGCATGCTGTGACATTTTTCTATGTTTCCTAGCAAGTAGTTTCTTTTATTAGTTTGTTATATGAGCAACCAACATTGAATTGGTTGAAGACTTTGAGAGGATCATGTTGACAACAAAACCTACACTACAACTGAAGTGATAAACTGAGTACACGATTTTGACAAAAGTGTGCTGTCTCATGCGATGCATCTGCTTCTATTACAGCTAAACTCTGTTCTCTTTTACAGGCCTATTATTAAAAGCTTGAGTTCACAACAAGAAGAACCAATAAGCACACAAGCGTAATTTAGCAGCACTGATGATTCTTTGAAGATTTCCTATCAATAAATACTGTATTTGAGTGTGTATACGTTACTGCAGTGTTCTTGTTGGAAATATATCTATGGTAGGCTATATTTTCCCTTTCCTCTGTATCTGTGTATGTTCTGCAGTACTGTTTTTCTTCGTAAAATGGCCACAATTCACCCATTTGTGTGACAGAGAGCATATTCATTCTAACTGAGGTGGTGGGTGTTGGGGCCTTAAGGGAAAGTTTTGGGTCACATGATGAGACTGTGGAATGACAGAAGTTAGAATAAAAGATCAACCCAGGCTCAGGTCAGATTTCTTAGATAATAATGGCAGATAGCTTTCCCGGTGCAATAGATACAGGGGACAGGGGAGATGATGATCGGGCTAACCATCTAACCAAATTGTTGCATTTATTTTCATTTTCCAAAATAATTTTGCATATATTTTGCATTGATACTCTTTCAAGACTCAAAAAGGTAACTTGCTGTCGTTCGGAGTTCGGCTCAGGTAAAAGCGTTTACATGGGCATCGAGTAACAACCTCATCTCACTGTGCTCTGTGAACAGTACAAACCACTCCCATTAAGCTGATGTAAGCCGGGCGAAATGGCATGTTTTTAGTCAGGCCCGAGTGTGAAAGCAGGGACAGGACAAACAAATTGCAAAATACTCTGCTAAAACAAAGATTTTTACAAAATTAATTGGGGTGTAATGATTTAAGTTTCTTTGGACAGATTACCCCTTTAATATCTTATTAATCTGCATGATGCCTAGATCCGGGAACAATTCACTACCACACCCATACCTGAAAAGAGTTGTGAAGTGAAATAACAAAATAAGGAATTCATTTGGAATAGTCATTCATGTAGCAAATGATATATTAATGGATGCTAAAATACAGATTTATTAGTCGATGTGACAAGAATGTTAGAATGAATACTGATTCCTGAATGCATGCTAACTTCTATATCATATGCACCTCAACCGGATTACCCTGTATAGGAGAAAGATAGGCTTCATGGCTAGCAAAGAGCCTGTCAATGAGTCTCTCACAGCTATATTGAGACAAATTACAAATGAATGCACACGGTCCAAGCTCAGTCCCTAGTGGCAGTGGTTTCACATTATCAAAGCGTAGCTAAAATGGTAGTGTGTCCCTGCCTCACGAAGAGGGGTGGGTAACTGGGTGATGTATACGCAACGCTGCGTGTCTGTGTTCACGGGCGCTTGCGCCTGCGTATTCAGAGTGTGAGAAAGTGGTGGAGGCAGCTCACAGAGACAGTGAATTAGACCGTTACTCCAGGCATATTGTCAGAGCAGCTTGGTAAGGACATGACCTTTAGAGCAGTAGCTCTCAACTGGTGGGCTGTGAGGTTTGTTGGGGTTTTGAATGGGCCGCGGGTGCCTGAGTCAAAAAGATGAGTGAACACTCCAGCCTGAACATGAAGTCTTCGTGCCAGGTGTAAAGTGATTAGAACTAATAACAAAATGTAATTTGTGAATGAAGAAAGCTTGCCAACATCCTCTGTCAAAAATACAAACAACATGGAATTGTTGACACTTAAAAAGATGTTTTTTTCCCTTTTCCAAGTAAGTGCTTAATTTATTGTTAATATAGCATTTTGGCAACAAATATGGGTCGTCGGTTGACTGGTTCAATTCAACTAAACCAGTTGAGGACCTTTTCTCTACAGTGTCACTCCTATCTAGGTCTATAAAGCCACAGTCACTCAAAGGCTAGATGCTCCTGAATACAGTAACCATAAACTTACTGTAGGGCAGTGTTTCTCAACACTGCTCCTGGGCGCCCCTCTGCCCAGGATGTTTTGGATCATAAGCAATACTTATGTTGACAAAATGATCATTTTATTATCAAGTCATTGTTCCTTTATAAAGTGGCCTTCAAGGCGTCACATCTGCCTTTTATTTAAAGTGCACTGACATAAGGATTTTAAAACTCATGCATGTCCCGTACATACCACATTTGTAAAAGTAGAACATGGTCATGTCACATAACCAGGTTTCTATTAACTCAGGAGTTCTGCATAATTTTAGCCAGTAGTCATAGTGTTCATGAGTCAAAACAGAGCCCAGTTTTTGAGTGCTATGTCCTTGCGTACAACCCATTCTGTTTGATATCATACATGTTGCAAACAAAACCATATCATACAAATCTCAGAAAGAGTAAAAGAAGGCACTTGTAGTCGGAAGAAACCGGAAGCAGACTGCTTTCATGCTGTACCTCTGCCTCTCTTAAAAATGGTTTATTTCCCACCCAGCTCAGGTGCTGTATTCTGTATGTGATGTGAATATGACGACCAGGGGCTTAAGTATAATAATCAAATTAGCCCCTGGTGAGTATGATCAGCAGGCATACACCTATATCCAGGCTACTGGAGGCCTATTGTACACAGCAAATATTGCTCAGAGTCTAACGTCCGTAGCAATGGATTTGCTTTTCAAACGCACGGCAAAGAAATTACATGTCAGAGATTCTGACAGTATGATTAATTTGCTGCGGTATTATAGCATAGTAATCCTCTCTTTGATGGGATGATCAATCAAATAAGCTGCCATAACAGACACAGCGAGCAGCAAAACTTCATAGTAAGGTGAGTGGGATTCTGTAATTTAGTGGTGCAACAAAAACAACTTGATATAGGCTCTTGGTAGAGTTGAACATGCTGCTGGATAAGGCATGGGTGGGGGACGTTTTCTGTGTGCGTGTGTGTGTGCGCGTGTGTGTGTGTGTGCGTGTGTGTGTGTGTGTGTTGCAGGGGGGTGCATTGTCAACCAGAAAGGGACTAATACTAGTGGGGCTCAACACAGTAACACGTATGGAAGCCACCACATCATTCATGGGGTTCAGAAATCACATTTTACACTGGCTTAGATTGGTCCTGAACCTGCTAATATCATCATGCCTCGGCCATAGTGGGCCCTGCATCTAATATAATGCTGGTTTACAAGGCATTGGAGGGCACTAACTAAAGGACCGAGCTGTGCTCCGTTTTATTGCCAATAAATTACGTATTGATTTACCGGACCAGATGTGGGAGGGGCTAGGATTCACCCGTTGAATTGACTACTGAATGTTGTCCATGAAGAAGGTAGCCAAAGTGCTTCGTTCCTGTTGACCAAGTGACCCGGTAATTCAATTGTTACCTTTAACGTGGCTGCTCTGTTTCCTCTTTGTAAACATTGATATGGTATTCATGTCTGTTTTAGATAAGCTCTGGTTAATGTGAGACTGTTAATAAGGTCTCACAACAGACATCGTATGGTTTGACAATGTGTTGAAGTAAGCAGATGTTACACGGCTATTTACGCCTGTACCACTTCCTTCCGCAACACACATGACCGTTGTCCTTCACACCGTTTCGACGAGTTTAGCCAAACAAAAGGTACCTCTTGAATGGCTTCATTTCTAACATTTAAAGCTAACAGTAGAGTGAGTTTATTGCACATTCTTAACTGTTACATATGCAGATATAATACATCGTAGGTGCATTTAACAAGATCAAATAACACTTCACGAGACCATACTTCAAATAAAGTGTTACCCTATCTAACAGCACCAGGTGGCGTGGTGTGATTAAGAAGCGCCACTCCCTCTTGCTAAAAAATTCTCTGTGTACAGTAGCCCTTCAGCTGTGGTCTTACATAATTACCCAGCAACCTATAGTTTAAGTGGTGTGGGCCCTAGCCAAAAGAGTTATCTAAGTACCTTCTATTGGTTGTTCCCTGGGGCAGAGCCTGGATTGGGTGGAATCATTCAAAGAGTGTAGGCTTTAATCTACAACACAGACCCAATCCTCATGCTACTATCAACTATTAGGCTGTATTAAAACTCAATGACCTGGCTGGCTATCAGATTCAAGCTTGATCTTGCTACTTATGTACAAAGTGTATTTTCTAAAGTTATATATTGTGGTCTTAAAAATAGATTAATAAAAAATTATAATTATAAATTATAATTATAAATTATACATTGTTATATTCGACCTAAATCCTTTAAATATTTTTCAAAACATTATTCTTAATCTGAAGTCAATTTCAAGCGAAAAGAGTGTTGTGGCTTTTTTATCTATTGAACTGCATTCTTTTGTCAGATGCTGTTACCTTGATAAAGACACCGAGTGCAAAATGGTGTCCGCAAGGTCTCCTTTAACCAAGAAATGGAATAAAGTAAAATCCCTGGAAGGCTTCCTGATATGGTTTGTGTCCCAAATGGCGCTACATTCTCTATTTCTGTTCACTACTTTTGACATGAGTACTACTGGCCCTGTTTTAAAAGCAGTGTACTTTAACAGGAAAAGATACCCATTGGGGACACAGGCGACCCAACACAATGGCCTGCACAATAGAACCACCCAGGGGCTCAGTCTGTCTCTCTTTTCTTTATGTGCTCTGAAAAGCAAAGCAATAACAACATTTAGTAAGGAGCAGCAACTCTGAAGCAGGCAACAGCAGTGTCCATAACCCATTCTTTTGTTCAAAGGAACAATTTTTCTGTTTCAAAACAAATATACTGTGCAAAGTATGCACCGTTCACCTCTTAACCACTACCCATTATTTTATTTAAAATAAATATGTAATATATGATATACATATACAATCCTGTTTCCAAAAAAGTAAGGACACTGTGTAAAATGGAAAGAAAAACAGAATGCAAAGATGTGCAAAACATTTAAACCCTATATTCAATGGAAAATAGTACAAAGACAACATATCAAATGTTGAAACTGAGAAATGTAATTGTTTCTTGAAAAATATATGCCCACTTTGAATTTCATGCCAGCAACACCCTTCAAAAAAGCTGGGGCGAGCAACAAAAGACAGGAAAAGTTGTGTAATGCTAAAGAAAAACCTGGTGGGACATCTCACAACTAATTAGGTTAACTGTCAACAGGTCAGTAACATGATTGGGTATAAAAAGAGCATCCCAGAGAGGATGAGTCTTTCAGAAGTAAAGATGGGGAGGGGTTTACCACTCCCTGAAAGACTGCTTGTGCAAATAGTGCAACAATTTAAGAATAATGTTTCTCAATATAAATTGCAAAGAGTTTGGGGATCTCATCATCTACGGTACATAATATCATTAAAAGATTCAGAGAATATGGAGAAATCTCTGTACGCAAAGGATAAGCAAGCAAGCGAGTTTATTTATATAGCACAATTCATACATCGAAGCAATTCAATGTGCTTTACAAAGAAAAATAAAATAAAAAATATATAAAAATACAATAACATAAAAACAAATACTCAAATTAAAACATCAAAACAAATGAAAACATCATAATAATAAAAATACAATAAGAAAACATAAAGATTAAAAAAAGATTAAAAATGAGATAAAAACATAGGAAGCTATAAGGCTAAACAGTGTGGTTAAGTTTAAGTGCTCAGTCGTAGGCACGTGAAAAGAGTAGTGTTTTTAACCTGGATTTAAAAATGGATACATTTGGGGCACGTCTAAGATCTTCTGGTAGTAAGATCTTATTCCAGTTGTGTACAGCATAAGTGCTAAACGCAGCTTCTCCATGTTTAGTTTGGGCTCTGGGCTCTACTAGCTGACCTGTGTTCACGGATCTAAGAGCCCTGCTTGGTTTATATTCTTCAAACATATCAGAAATGTATTCGGGTCCTAAACCATTCAGAGATTTATAAACTAAAAGCACCACTTTGAAATCTATTCTAGGCAGAAAACCTATACTGGATGGCTGTGATCTTCAAGCCTTCAGGCGGCACTGCATTAAAAACAGACACGATTCTGTAGTGGAAATCACTGCAAGGGCTCAGGAACACATCTGAAAACCATTGTCTGTAGACACAGTTTGTTGCTGCATCCACAAATGTTAGTTAAAACTCTACCATGCAAAGAAGAAACCATTCATAAACAAGATCCAGAACTGCCGCCGCCTACTCTGGGCCCGAGCTCATTTAAGATGGACTGAGGCAAAGTGAAAAACTGTCTTGTGGTCTGACGAATCAAAATTTGAAATAATTTTGGGATTGTGGCGTCCTCTGGGCTAAAGAAGAGAGGGACTATCCAGCTTCAGTAAAATAAACCCAATGTCATCATACGAGCACATAATTTTTTCCGAAAAGTACTTCCTGTTCGAAGACAATGCTTAGATATTATACTTATCAGGTCCTGCTAATAGCTAAGAGAAATTACAAATGCATACATTATCAAAGCTTAGGTTTTAGGAGGTTAATGCTGAACAATATTTACAAGTTTTGGAGCAACATATGCTGCCATCCAGACTACGTCTTTTTCAGGGAAGTCAATGCCAAACCACATTCTGCATTGGAACACAGGACTGATGGTTGCTGAGAGTGGGCCTCTATATGCCTGTGCAGATATTCCATTAAAAATCTGCCGTTTCCAGCAACAATAGTCATTTACAACATTAACAGTATTTCTGATCAATTTGATGTTATTTTAAATGGACAAAAAATTTGCTTTTCTTTAAAAAACATGAACATTTCTAAGTGACCCCAAACTTTTGAACTGGTAGTTTATATATTATATATGTAACCAATATAACCGTTTGTAGAATATCACTCTGCACAACAAAATACAATTTTTCTGTTCATGGTTCTAAAATTACAACCAGAAAATGTAAGTGGTCAATCCTGCTGTGACCAGAGGGCTATTTGATAGAGGTTATTCTGGAACGCAACAACAAAACCTTAAACCTCATCCTATCCCTAACCCTTTCCATAGCCCTTACACTAACCCTTGCTCTAAACCTAACCTTAAAATTAGCAAGCATGTACTTTGTAATAGTTTGTTGATAGTATGAATATCTGTAGAGCATCTACAGATGGTAATTTTGATTACCCAAATATATTGTAACCCTAATAGTTTGTAAATATTTACTAGTCCACTGAGAGAATATTGTTACAAGGCAGTGTAGCCACTCATTGGGTACAGACTAGGACTAAATTCCAAATAATACTATATTAACTATGTAAAGCACTACTTCGGACTGACACCAATATACAGTAGCTCTGGTCAAAAGTAGCGCCCTATAGAAAATAGTGGTCAATTTGGGACTTAACTTAGACCAGCTGTTTTGGGAGAACATCATTCCTGTTTAAAGATGCATTTAAACATGTTAGTTTAACCACACTTGGCTTAGTGGTAGTCATTTGAATGACGTTTGCATATTTTTCAATATCCGTACTGTGTTATTTACTAAAGCATTTCAAGTTCATTTTCCCTCTTTTCTTATGGATTCTTTCTACTACAGCAGGAAATGTAATGCAAGCGCTAAGCTGCAGCCCTTATTTACTCTGTCTCTATCTCAGGGGGAAACATCTATTTGACGTTTGCAATCTTTCACACAGACAGTTGCTTGTACAATTTTCCACCAGTATAGCTCTGGCTTGGGTACTAATGGGAACATGGATGATCAAAGAATAATTCACAGCAAAGTCCCTGATATTGATAAGATGGAGGTCTACAGCGACAAGGTTGTTCTGTTCTGTATACGCTAAATTGCTTTAATCTCAGGGTGCAATACATCACTCTGCATCATGATCAGAGACAGCTTGAGAGAGGCTCACGACTGAAGTCAATCCCAAAAGGAAAGAAGCACAGAGATCCAATAGCGTGAGCCTCTTCGCACCTAAACTCTTTAGCTAATATGTTTTAGAGTGGAAATAAAATATACAGCAAACACTAAACAATATATAATGTATGTTAATCCAATATCTCTTTCATTTATTTGAATTACTTATTGAATTAATTATTAAATACATGCACTTCTCTGACTTCCTTTAAGACAAAACTTGCTATATGATCAAACAAATATTCTATGTTGTTTCAAAGGAAGTCTGTGCTGGTGACTGGGCTAATTCGAGCCATGTTTTACCATTCAGTATGATGACTAACTTAATGGGATAGTTCTGGATTTTGGAAATGAGGCCCTTTAAACTTTCTCAGTATCAGATGAACAAGTGGATACCATTTGTATGTCTCTGTCCGGTATGAAGGACATTAGAGGTGGGAACCAATTCTAACTTTAGTACAATGATTGGAAGTCTACAGGAACAGCTAACAATCTTAACTATCCCTTTAATGGAATTATACAGTGTGGTAAGAAAGTATTCAGAAAGTGTTTTTTATATGCAATGATTTCAGTTTTACTTCATCAACGGTGATGAAGATTAACTAAAATGACTGTACATAAAAAAAATGCTATAGTTTATAGTTAAATAAAAGAGGTAAAGTAAATTACTTCATACTAGATTTTGTTTAACAGCTACACATTATTTTAAAGGTAGAGGTGAACATTATGGACAAATCTGTCCATAATGTTAATTCTTACTACGCAGATCGCTGTCATGTGCCATGTCACAATAATTTCATTGTGCAGGATGACACTGTATTAATCAGTGCGTTTGATAAATAAACTTTGAACATTTGGAATTTCTTTGTTTGTATCGATGTCAACTTTTGCTTGCTCCTTTGTCTGCTCATGGATCCTGAGTTAATTTAACTCTACCCGCTCTGCAATTAGGACAATACCTCTGCCTCTCCTGCGTGGTATTGTGCGAGAATCAATGTAGCAACTTCACCAACGAGTCATACAATTTTTGTGAGAAAAATTTTAATAACAGAGGATCGTGACACACGTTCACTTAGATGAGGACTAAAGGCGAATGCAATTCCATGAAGTTTCCCAGTTCAACCCGTGGAGACAAGGCAGATTGTAAGTAATACATCTGATTGCTTTAATACACAAAGTAGCCTACACATTGCCTCCGGATATTCTGGGGTTGGGGATTAACGTGTTCACCATCGCCGAGGTGAATATCAAAGACGAAATAGGTAACTTGCATTCTAGCTAGCGAATACTAACTGACGTTTACTGTATATACACCTACTCTTTCCGAATGAATATGTAGAATGATACAATTGTGAACAAAACTGACCGGTAAACACAGGAAGTACCCGTTTATTTGAAATGAGAATTATATCACGAAAATTAAAACTTTATTTCGAGCCATGTTCTTTGAGGTAAACATCACCACTTGTCTTAGTTTGGAGTGTTTTAGAGTAGTTTTCCGCTTGCAATGTAGCTTTGCGATAGGGATACGTACGGTTTCAATTCATTAATTTGTACAATGCTAATAACGCTAATTACTTATTGAGACAGAGCTGAATAATGTATTGTTTTAAAATGACAATGTGCCTGAAGGACAAACTGGGAGTAAGGGGGCTGTCAGCGAAATATGATTTTTGGAGGAACTATTCCCTTAACTGCGTACAGATAGTCTAGGCCATGTGGTTCTGCTTGTTCTGGACCTCAGAAAAGTTAGATCATTGGTTAACATTGGCTGCTGATGACACAAGGGGGCAAACTCCGAGGCTGAGAAATGAAGCCTACCCGGAAGTGCCAAAAACTGTAATTCATCGAATGGCCACTTGAGACTGGCTGCAAAAGAGAGCAATCTCTATAGATCTCTATGGCAAGATGGCCAACTTTACAGCAGAAATAAACACGTTTACAGCCTGGTTCAACCTGGGGGGGTTATGACTCATCCGTTTAAATTATATTAAGTCTTATAATTAGGGGGCGTGGACTATTGAGTGACAGGTGTGGTGCTGGCGCTGTCACTCCTTTGTCCTTTCTGGTATCGCCTCAGCTAACTCCATTCACTGACAAGTAACGTTATAATCAAGTGACATCCAAATAAACGACTCGTAACCATACAGTGCTCATAACTAAAGTTATGTGAAAATCTAATATATAATCTGCAAGTCTCAACCTATTTTTTAGTGTATCATCTCGACAAAATCTACAGTTGCAAAATTATCACATTTATATCTTAAAAACCGCTGAAGCATTTTAAGCATTTGCGTTTTGTTGTATAGTTTCAGGTTAACTTGCCTCAAGTGTAAGCTGGTAACGTTACGGTGACTGGCTACCAACAGCCGGCTAGCAACCGCTAGCAACGCAGAGTAGCATACTTTTAGCATTTAGCCTAGCTTCTTAGCCTTTGCTAACTTAGTAATGTCGCGCTAGGTGGGCGTTGTTTCAGCAGCCAGGCACCTCAGCTGCGCCCACGCCCCACCTCTTTGCCCATTTTTGGTTATCCAGGAGTTAGGCTGAGTGAAGCGCTGCCAAGATGGCAACGGCCATCTCCGCCAAAAATGAGCTTCAAAACGGGTCTTCAGACACCTATGGGTGACGTCACGGTCACTACGTCCATATTTTTTTGCAGTCTGTGTGATGACATCGAGTTTAAGATAAGAATGCAGGTGTTAATTCCAGTTCATTTATGAATATTGCGTTTAGAAAATGAATCGCTGTTGGCCTTAATAATTGCAGGTTCTGTTCCCGTCGGTAAAACTAGTGATGGGACAAGCAAAGCCGATGCTTGGAGGCTTGCTTCGAAATTTCAATCCAGTCAGCTCGAAGCGAAAGGGCCAAGGTGTGATATTAAAAATTTTGATTGATGACGTTTGAAGCTTCGAACCTCACGCAACCATCTAATAACGTTTTTAAAGACGTAGCGCTTTTCAACCATGCTTTGAAACATGAAACTAAATTAGTCAACAGCCTTATTATCAACAACTACTAAATTCACAAATTAACTAGTGAATGTAAAAACGTTTTTGCTACACATTATTCATTATCAACAACAAGCGGGTATCTAGAATACCGAGGACTATTAGAATTGTCATACAATTTTGCTAGAGACATCAGCTGAGCGATGGCTCAAGGTGTGGAGCTGTAGACGGAAATGTTGTTGTTTTAGAAAACCCAGTTCGAGTCCCAATTATTACTTTTTCATATGTCGTTTTGCTGAAAACACTGGCAACACTGCATTTGTAATTTCTACGTCAGGAATATTTGCTCATCGGTTTTTAATATCCACCGTATTTTATGAATGTTTAACTCCAGCGTTTCTCTCATAGAGATGTATCATTCAGATCTATGATCACCAGATGATGAATGACGTCCGAAGTTTTGTTTGAACCCATGCCTTTTTCGAAGTGGACTGCAGATGTCAATCGCCACTGACTGGCACTGGGGCTTTCCTCCATGTCGAGTTATTTACAAGTGCTTCCCATATATTGCACATAAAAGATAGCGAAATTGATAAAGTTGGCAATTAGATTATAATCTCACATTAGTTTAGGTTTTAACACACTTATTGAAATAATTATATTAATTTTCTTATAAATTATATTTGTAATTTTTCTTCAGCAGCCTCAATAATTCCAAGGATGCGAAAGCTTTTCAGTTGTTGTTGATCAGGAGATTCGATTAAATTCTCAGATTGAGGCTTGCTTCGAAATTTCAACCCATTCTAATCCATGTGAAAGGTCTGAGGCTTGCATCGGTGTAATACCACGTGATTGATGATGTCCAAAGCCTCGTTTGTTGATCAGAAGATTGAACTAAATTCTCAGATCGAGGCTTGCTCAATAGAGCTCAGGGGCCATATTCATAAAACATTTTATCTTACCACTAGGAGGACTCCTAAACAGCACTAAATGTTCCTAGCTAAGAGGTTCCTCTTAAATCCTATTCACAAATCTGCTAAGACCAACTTTTACTAAGGAACGGGGAGAAGTCTTAAGCTAAGAGAAAGGGCAAGGTTGACCCTGTCGTGTTTCAAACAAGCTTACTTACCATGCCCACAGTGATTGGCTGATAGGGGAGGGGTCTCTGTCAGTGAATTCATCATAGAAATACTGTAGAAGAATGTGTCATGTTGCCATATTGAAATAAAGATATTAAAATTTAAATGTAGGCTAAGTGTCACTGATTAAACATGAAACCAAGAATGACATACTGACTAGTCAAGATATGTTCAGCTGATTGTCAGCCTCTTACATGTCTGGCAGCTCGTAAAGAAATTAATCTTTTGATGCTGCAATAATTTGTGCAATTATGTGTCCCAGCACCAATTACACCGGGTGGTCGAGCTATGGCCATGAAGTCGGCTTTGTTTCTTTGTAGCTGGCGAACGTCATGAGGAAACCAAATGATTTGTCGCACAATATAAGGTCTGGGGAGAGCATTAATTGTTTGATGTAATATTTTACTGACAGATGACTGAGATATACGTAGTATTTTCCCGGTGGCCACGTAGCGTAGAGTTGTCACAACCTTGATGTCTGATGTTATTGGGTTGTTTCTGTTTTTTGGTGAAGTGACAGCATCCCTGACTAGCTCTACTATGATCATAATACCCTCGCGATTAAGGCGATTCCTTGATACAAGCTCAGTATCAATAAATGTTTCTAAAACATCGACCTGATTAAGACCTTATTGCAGGCAGCAGCCCTTTTAGGATTGTTTGTGACTTGGTCTTAGTTACTTAGGAGTCCTTTTGACTACTCCTAACTTTTCCCAGATTTAGGAGCTGGTTTTAGTGCTAAAACACTTTGTGAAATACTCTTAGAACAAAAATTTAGGAGTCCTAAAGTTAACACACCCATTATTTTAAGATCAGCAAGTTAGAAGCTACTTTTAGCCCTAAGATATTTTGTGAATACGGGCCCAGGTCTGTTGAGCATTTCCAAAATCCAAGACCTCCTCCAAGCCAGTGGGTACAAAATCAACAGTATCCTGACCAGCAATACAGTGGTAGAGGTAATTGGGTCAATAGGGGAAGAGGGAGGTCCTACACTCTGTACTAGTGATGGCCATTCGAGGCTTCATTAGTGTTATTTCCGCAGCAGGATATTATGCTGGCAGCACTCAGATTTTCTTTATCACAATAAAAGCCATCATTGAAATTTATAAGGCAATATAGTTAACAATCTAGTCTGTGAAAAAGAACAGACAAGAATAACATTGGAACGGACATTAAACATAAAATGTACAGACTAGATTGTTAACTATTTTACCTTATATATTTCAATGATGGCTTTTATTTTGAAAAAGAAAATCTAAGTTAGCGCTGCTAGCATAATATCCTGCTGCTAGAACAACAGTAATGAAGCCTCGAATGGCCATCACTACTATGTACCCAACAGGCCCCGGCCCAAACCAACTGTGCCACCAATGTGAAAACACTGGCTATTGGATCAAAGATTGCCCTGAAGGTCAGTCAACCGCCCCTTACACGATACACAGGTAGAGGCGTACCTCCGAATTCGAAGAATGGAACTATTACCCCGTCTCACAATGACGGTGTCCAAAAGACCCCTTAGAGAACATTAAAACACCTGAGACTTTAACACACCCTGCCTCTGTCACCACCCAACCAAGAACCCAGAATAGAGCTAATAGTAGACGAAACACCAATAACATTCCTGATCGACACAGGAGCCACTTGTTCCTGTGTTGGTTGGAAAACACCAAAATTCCCTTTATCATCCAAAACACAAGTAGCAAAAGGTTTCAGCAGGCCTGCCAATATTAACAGGGTCACAAAACCTTTGTATGTTTAATTGGCAGGCCAATCCATTGAGCAAGAAAATTCCTTTATTTCCCAAATATACCAGTCAATTTGATGGGTAGGGATCTCTTATGCAAATTAAATGCTACAATTCATTGCTCTCCAACTGGTTTAATCTGTTCATTTCCCGCGGTCTCAACTGAACGATAGGTATGTTTGCAAGCATATATCTCCGACACAGTCTACTGGCTACAACTCAGAGAACGCTGTGCATTACGACAAACTGTGGAATCAATGGTGGGGCCACCATTGCTGAAAGGTATGTCCTCCCAATTCCACTTTAATCTCAAGAGTTTACACATGATCCTTCTGTACGACCATGTATCTTTACAGAACCAGTACGCAGAAACAGCAGAGGGCTGGCTAGGAAGAAGCTCGATCGTCACCACATCCCCTTGTACATCGGAAAACAGGGTGTTAGGGCCACGGGTCTCTCTCAACCCTGAGCAACAAGAAAGGTATTTGACTGATCCACTACGACACCCACACGTTACCTTAGCCGTCAGTCAAGGGGCCTACAAAGCAGCTGATGCTCCAAGTGTCAGCATCATTCTGAAACACAACATGGACGGCCATCGAGTTCAACAATACCGGCTATCACCCGAAGGTGAGAAAGGAATCAAACCCACCTTTGAAGACCTAAGGCGTCAGGATGTGCTCATCCGATCGTAAGCCCATACAACACTCCCCTCCTGCCGGTAAAAAAGGTGGGCACAGGGAAGTATCGCATGGTTCAAGATTTGCGGCCTCTGAATGACATGTTCAGGCTGAGTTTCCCATTGTACCTAACCTTGCCACTATTCTGTCTTCCATTCAAACAGACACCAAGTGGTACACTGTCATTGACATGTGCTCAGCATTCTTCTCAATTCCTCTGTACCCAGATTCCCAGCCATACTTTGCATTTGCCTATCATGGCCAGCAGTACACCTACACCAGACTGCCGCAAGACTACTGTACTCCATCCATTTTCAACAGGGTACTGGCTGCAGACCTGGACGATATCTGTTTGAAGGGGGAAAGCACCCTGATACAGTATGTTGATGATTTCCTACTTGCCTCACCTTCTGAAGAAACCTGTATCCAATATACCATTACCCAGAACAAGCATTGGAAAGAAAGGGTCACACTGTCTCAAGGACGAAGGCACAGTTGGTTCGCCACCAGGTAATGTATCTGGGTCATGTGCTAGAAGGGGGTGAAATACATCTCTCTAAAAAACATACAGCTACGGAAAAAATTAAGAGACCACTGCACCTTTTACTTTCCTTTCCAAAAAAGTCGAAAACGAAGGTTTTGAGTGAGGAACAGAAGTGTTAAAATTAAGAGACCACTGCAAATTGAACAATTTTTTTGGAAAGGAAAGAAAAAGGTGCAGTGGTCTCTTAATTTTTTCCAGAGCTGTATATCTGCCATTTCTGCCTGCTGACAGCCAAGAACACAGAAAGAGCTGGCAACGTTCCTGGGCATGATGGGGTACTGTAGGATGTGGATCCCAGAGTACGCCCAACTGTCTCACCTGGAAGTCGATACAAGCAAACATCTTGTCTGGCAGGACAACGCTCTGAGTGCCTTCACTGAACTGAAACTGGAAATTTCTATTCAAGAGGTTTGAATACTTTTCACAAACACAATACACAGCCAATAAGGTAAAATTTTAAATGCATATATACCCTGGTATGTAAACTCTAAAGTTGATTGATCCGGCAACAGGTGTCGTTCAAGTGGTTATATTCTTATAGGTCTTATAATGAAAGTAATCCCAAAGTAATCAAATGTATTTAGATTATGTTACTGGGCTTGAGTAATCCAAAAGTAACTTGTAACGAATTACATTTAATAAGTAACCTACCCAACCCTGGTTTTGGTCAGTAGAGGCCCAAACCGATGTATCAATTAACAAATTAATTAAATTGATTTTTCTAAATTAATTCAATTTAGAAAAAATCATCTTGAACCTACAGTATTACACAATACATGAAAATCTGTTTTGTTGCTGATTACTTTTTGAGTGAGTTGTCTTCCTTCCTGAACTCCATGAAGTGATTACCTCTCCCAAAATATATGGTCACATGATTCTACTTACTCGCTTCCCAAGCAGTTTCAAGTAAGCCAAGGGTTTAAACTAATATGCTTGTGTCATCATGGAGGGATGGTGAAATTATGTGATAATAAGATTCAGCAAAAAAGGTTAGACTCAATCTAACATTAGATTTTGCCACCACTATACAGAAGCCCAAACTGCCACATTTTGTATGTATCTTCTTGGATTTCCCAATCTCTGACCTTTCACTGTTCTTTGCATCACAAGTAGTAGTATAATTTATAATCAGTCAATCAGGACAAGGGAGGGTGTGTGCATGGGGGTTTGAGATGTGATGTTGGTGCTGCAGAGAATCCATCATCCTCAAACTGCTATTGATGTGAATGCCAAGAGCAGTGAGGCAGCATGAGGCACACAGATCACTGAAGGAATGCAGAACAAAGCACTCACTGTAATTAGCAAAGAGCTTTCCACTCCCTCTCGACATGCCACTATGATAGAACAGGGCAGGAGAGAAAAGAGAGAGTGGCGGCCATCTTGACATCGAGACATGAATTGTGAATTAGTCTTTCTGTTTTGAAATGATGTTGCTGTTACCTTTACGCTAACTGATCATACAGAACACACACTGAATAGTTAGCACGTGGTTAGCTGAGGCTGTGGCATCACATAACAACTGGTGGATTTTATGAATTTTAACCCATTAAAGCCTGATCTGACAGTGCATACATCTGTCTTTAAACACCTGGTATAGTGTTTTATGCTGTCAAGACAGAATGAAACAACCATCTTCAACAATAGATTCTTGAATAGTGTAATAACACTATTGAGGATCGGCACTGAAAGTTTTAAAATCTGCACATCTGTTCCACCGATGATGTTGAATCCCCTTTAAAGGGGAATTGCTGGGATTCAAGTTCATCATGCCGAGGTCTTCCGTAGTTCAGCTGGTAGAGCATGGAGCTTGTTATGCAGGAGTTATAGGTTGGATTCCCTTGGATGGCCATCATGAAAAGGTGTTCAGAAATACATGTTGAAATAAAACACTTGGGACAAAAGCGTCAGCATCTCAAAGAAATCTATGTCTGAATATTCTTGCATACATGTTTCATTAGATTCCTGTTTGGCACTACGTGTGGCACTGCAAGTTTTTGACGTACATATATATGTCACATTGAGCTTTAAGTAATCCAATCTAGCATTTTAATGGATTTTTTCCACTGACAGAATTAAAAACTAAAGCCGGCAGGGTATTATAATCTGGACGTGTTATTTGGTGTCTTTCTGGATGTTTCAATATAATCACTCAATTTATGCAACTAAAACTGAGTGTATAAAGATTCAACTTTCTACGCATTATTATGTACAACATTTATGTAAATTTTTACATAAATGCTTGTTAATGGTAGGGCATAAGCTAGATCTGATAGGAACTGATGTATTGACTGAATGTCTAGTTACACATAATTGCTTCTCAAATTGCTTCTCTAATTAAGACATATTAGAGTTGAGAAAGTAGAGTAATTTAAAGACATGCAAAAACAAACAGACAAATGACAAATGTTCAAATAAATACAAGTAAAGGAGACTATGGGCTATGGTAAGAATTTAGCCTTTTTGGATTCTATTCTAGTTTAAGTGGTCAGAGAAATTAGGCTAGACCTTTTTTGATATAATCGTACAGAGGTCTCTTTATCATTCATGCTATATATTGTGCAACCCCTTTTCCAAAAAAGTTGGGAGGCTGTGTAAAATGGAAATAAAAACATTCTATTTTTATTTCCATTTTGTCCCAAATTTTTAGAAACGTGTTGCTGGCATCAAAATCAAAATGGGCATATATTTTTCCAAAAACAATGACATTTCTCTGGTTCAACAATTGATATGTTGTCTTTGTACTATTTTTAATTAAATATAGGGATAAAATGACTCGCAGTGTTCCAACTTTTTTGGAAACGGGGTTGTACTTTAAACAGTCTATTCACAATAGTGACTCTAATCTGAAAGTCAGTACATTACGTTTGACCTCGTGCCAGAGGCAATGGAAACAGTAGTTGTGGTCAAATATAACACCTAAAGAAATAAACAAAATCAACCACACTTGCCTCGAAACCAGCCTCCGTGTCCTCATCTCTTATGCCTAGCAGGAGAGCCATGTTGCCAACATACCATGTATAATGAGGTATAGGCTGGTTTGGCTTTTTCAATGGGGATGTATTGTGTGTTTAGCCACGGTTGCCCCCGTCTCCCCATTACTTATATTTGTGGCAAGAAATGTTCAGGCATATGCTCCTGATTTCAGAAATGACCTATTTACTAAAAAAGTAAAATTCACACTTCCTTTGATTTGTTTTCGTAACTACACAAGACCAACAAAAAAGTCTCAAAACTGAAATTGTGCTTTTTTGTATTAAAAAAAGCCTTTACAAATGTAGTGGGAATCTTTTGGAGAATTCTAAATAATGACGTTAGAAACAGGTTATTCTTTTTTGCTGGGTTATATCTCACTTGTGGTACGTTGTAGGTGCCTACAAGGTGTAAGCCTCCATTCAACAATCAAGTATGCCTCAAACATAGAATTGTCCAATGTTAAAAGTCCTTCTCTCAGGACCTTGTAATTCCTTTTAGCACTTCACACAATATTATCAAGACGTTTCTATCCCATGAAACCACCCTGGACATGGCCGAACGAAAACACTTGACTTCAGATGCTGTCAAAAGTTGATTCAAATTGTTCACAAAGTACATTAAACAACTGCTGAAGATCGATACAAGCAGACTTAACCAAGAAGGATTAAATAGTAGGAACCCCAGAAAGACCTCACTGCTGAAAGAAAGACACAAGAAAGCCTGATTGAACTTTACAAAAATCTAAATTAACAAGCCTAAATCCTTTTGGGAAAATGTCCGGTGGACCTATGAAATAAAATGTGGGCTCTTTGGCAAAGCAGATCAGAGCTCTGTTACAGATGACCAAATGAAGTGTTTAAAGAGAAGTATACCCTACAAATACACTGCTCCAAAAAAATAAGGGAACACCTAAATCACACATCGGGTCTCGATGAACAAAATGTATTCAAGATAAAAATCTTAACTGTACATTGTGTAATTCGTTGAGAACAAAATGACGTAACAACGGGTAATGGAAACCAAAATCACCAATCAATTGAGGGCTGGATTCAAACTCACACCAAAAATTAAAGTTAATTGAAATCACAGGCTTTTACATCATCAGTGAGCTCCTGGACAGTCTGTGACACTACTTGGCAGCGTCGGATGCACCGATTCATAACATCCCAAAGGTTTTCAATTGGATTCAGGTCAGGGGAACGTGAGGGCCAGTCAATGGCATCAATGTATACGTCATCCAGGATCTGGCTACACACTCTGGCCACATGAGGCCGGGCAATGTCCTGCACCAGGAGGAACCCAGCGCCCACTACACCAGCGTAAGGTCTAGCGATGGGTCTGAGAATTTCATGCCGGTACCTAACAGCAGTCCAGGGTACCGTTGGTCTAGCACGTGGAGGTCTCTACATCCCTCCAAGGATATGCCTCCCCAGACCATCACTGATCCACTGCCCCACCGCCAAACCGGTCATGCTGGATGATGTTGCAAACAGCATAACGTTCACCACGGCGTCTCCAGACTCTTTCACGTCTGTCACCTGTGCTCAGTGTGAACCTGCTCTCATCTGTGAAGAGAACGGGGTGCCAATGGCGGACCTGCCAATTCTGGTGTCCTATGGCGAATGCTAATCGGGCTGCACGGAACTGGGCTGTGAACACAGGTCCCACTAGAGGACGTTGGGCCCTCATGCCACCCTCACAGAGTCTGTTTCTAACATTTTGGTCAGAAACATGCACATCAATATCATGCTGGAGGTCATTTTGTAGGCCTCTGGCAGTGCTCCTCCTGTTCCTCCTCGCACAAAGGAGCAGATACCGGTCTGCTGCTGGGTTGATGCCCTTCTACGAAGAGTCAGTCAGGAAGGATAAGGAGAGAGAAATTGTCTGTGGTCACCACTTGTAAAACCATTCCCTTTTTGGGGGTTGTGATGCTGTTGCCTCTCCAGTACTCCTGTTGTCACTTTATTTTGCACCAAAACAGGTGACACTGATTCACAATCGCTTGTGCTTCCTAACTGGACAGATTGATATCCCTGAAGTTTAGTTGACTTGGTGTTATACTGTGATGATTGTGTTCCCTTAATTTTTTTGAGCAGTGTATAATGATGATGCTGTGGGCCCAGCTAATACGTTACGTAACCACGACCAACCTTGACGTTATGGATTGGTAATGGATTGGTAATGTCATGACATTACCTTCTCAAAACGTTGTGGCAACGTTATCCGAAGGTAATTGCATGACCACATAATTGGTAATCAGCACGTCGCAGGAGTGTAATTACACAACGTACTGACAAGGTAACTACTTACGTACCGGTTTGGTAAGGATCCTACGTAACTCCAACGCTATCTGAAGGAAATTAATCACCACATAATTGGTAATCTTCCTTACCTGCTCAGGATGTTGCAGAAACGTAATTACAGGACGTACTGACAATGTAACAACTTTAGTAACAGTTTGGTAACGATCTTACGTAACTACAACCGGGAAATATTAACTCCTATTTTCGTTGCTACAACGTACTTTGCTTACAATGTCATTACTGCCACCACATCGGAAACCACGTATTCCAAATATTTCAAAGTTCACTTGAAGATCTTTAGAGTCACAAGAATTCCCCAATCACCGCAATTCAGACCAATTCAAATAGTTCTATATAATCTCCCACAACACAGAAGGAATGCGTAGACACATTGTAAACTGTGCACGCGCAGATGTGCCAAAGCTCAAGCGTCCCGCCATTTCTTGTTCGTTATTGTTTGTATTCCTAAATAGACATCAGAAGTTTACAGTATCTCAGCAGACATAACCGGTGGCTATAGCACGTTTATTTTACTCCAGTTTAAGATCATTCTGATTTATGTTCTGATTTAGTCATGTCTGTGAGTTTTCACCAGTACTCTTCTGCTACTGTGGTTCGCCTACATTAGTAGTTATTGCTATTTACAAATGTTATAATCATTGATGTTAATCATACTTTCGTTTTCTAATCTAGCAATTTTCCAATTTAGTTATTTTCTAATTAGCCTAGATTATAGTACTGCAATATACCTAGCTAACTACTGCAGGTAGCGCAAGTTTTCTTTTAAGGTATACCTGGCTAACTAGCTACTACAGCTAGCAAACGGTACTGTACGACTTTGTTAAACAAACATCCGTTTAGTTCGTTAAGCCGACATCATTTCTGGACCACCGTCATCATTTCTGGACAAGGAATCTCAGGTAAGCGTATTTAACTTGTTTATAAAGCAGATAGATAACTATCTGTCATAGAGCTAAAATCACTTTGGTAGTTCCCATTGAATTACAGTACTGTCTAGAAAGCCAACTAACGTTAGCTCAAACGTTTGCAAGCTACAGTACAATGCAGTGAGTCAACTACTAACTAGCTTGGTTGGTAACTTTTTTAAAACATAGATGAACATCGAGTCACCTCACAAGTACTCAAATGTAAAGATTTTTACTATGAGTTCCACAAGTAATGATTCAACAAGATATTTGACAAAATTGTAAAAGTGATATAAATAAATTATGAACGAATTGAATCAAATGGTTGACACTCTGTTTTATACTGTTTTTAAACTGGTTTTCATTGTCCATGTCCAGGTGCAGCAACTGGTCCAACGGCAGAGGAAGGTGAAGATAGAATTGAAGACCACTCAGACTCATTTCTGACAACAAGGAAGAGTAAAGTGTCCGTCTTTGCTTGTGTGATTGTATTTTGTCAGTTGGATAATATTTTATATGTTTGTTTCAATTTATTGTAATTTTGTTTTCTTATCTTCATGAGTTCACAATTCTTCACCATTTGAAAAGAAAAGAACTCAATGAAGAGTAAAGCATTCATATTGGCTTGTGTTCTTATAGTTTAATTATTTGAAAAATGACCAGTTTGATAATATTTCTAAATTTGATCAGTTGATAGCTGGAACAAAAATGTCAATGATTGGAGAAGGATAGAACTCTACCAGCGGAAAAAAAATACTGTTTATCATGGCTATTACCATTGAAGACCTGTAGTTTCATTGGAGTTAACTAGATGAGATTTGCTACTTTATCCTTCCTGATGGTTATGAAGTCCCACACAGTTCTGATTTTAATTTCTGTGCTGTTGACCAACTTGGGAGTGTGAGGTGGGTGATAAATAAAATATTTTTTAAATTACATAAATGTTCTGGTTTGTTTGTATATACTTTTTTGCTACATATGGGCTCTTGTATTTTACAGGATATGTCATGTAATTTGCTAGGAGAAAATGTCTGGACTGATGATCTAACAGCATTGCCATTATTATATCTAGGAAGGGGTTGATAAAATAAATGTATAATATTTATACATAATATCTCAATGTAAAACTAAACGTTGGTGTAGAACCCTGCTGAAATGTGTTGTGCACATTTAAGATTTCATGGAACAGTTGGAGCAGGTAAACACAAGGTTGGAGAAAACTGTGAAGATGTTGACTGGACAGAAATGAACTTAACTGTACATATTCTAGCTGTACCTTTCAATATAAAGAGGAAAAGGGCAATGAATGGTCAACTGGATAGGATGCCTGGGATTCGCGATTAACCACCGACAACCTTAGAAATACCACGTTGCTACGACATGCTAGCGACCAACTGACAACGTCAATTAGGTACGTTGTAGTGACAACAAGAAAACATTCACTTTTCCGGTTGTGACAACGTAGCTGACAACGTTGCTGCTACCTAATTTCGGTCGCCAGATAACGTAACAACATTGTGACGGAAAATTGTTAGCTGGGGGGTTGCTTTGCTGCCTCTGGTACCGGGGCACATGATCGTGTGAAAAGGTTCATTAGAACTGCTAATTGTCAAGGTGTTTTTTTTTTTTGAAGAGCAACATTTTTGGGGGGTAGTTTGCAGCTAAAGAGTGGGCCAGGTTGAGAGTAGAGATAAGCAAGACACTTACTGAGGGTTACAAGTGTTTTACTGCAATTATCTTTGCCAAGGCATGTGCAATCAAACACTACTGTAGGTCTAGAGTGTCAATAATTGTTTTCAATGCAAATTCTGTGTCTCCTAATTACACTAATAAACCTACGTCTCAGTCAGAAGTATTCAGCAATTTCACTTCAAAGATAATGTGTAGGAACAAAACAGTTTCTGCTTAAATGGGAAATTATTTTTAAGTAGTGCCAGGGTGGGAATACTTCAAAATACCGGCCGGGAATACCGGCCACAATTGTACATTATAAAGTGTGCGAATATATGTGGCACCCTCCTACAGTACATCCCACCACAACGATACAAACCTTTAGCCCAAATATGCAACAGATGGATAACACATATGGTCCAGTGATTATTTGTTGTGTACTTTATGAATGTCTCGGTAAATCAAAATCCTTTTGGGGAAAAATCCTTAACTTAATGAAAGTATGTAATCCTTTGACGTATGGTCTACAATCAAGATGACACAGCCCACAAAGTGGTTTTTCGTATTTGTTTTAGGACAATGTTTTCTGAGGGATAATTCCTATTTATCAGCAACAGATATATTCAGTTGCACATTGAAATCATACCCATCCAAAGCACTGTTTCCTTAATGACTCACCATCGAGTAACTGTAGGATTTTCCAAGTACATTTTTGCAGAACGCAGCTTTTTTCTGGTCAAGATAGACTTCCTGCTTGCTACATCTGTTCGTTCTGCCCCCAGGGAATCCAGATGGGCTGATGCTGCCATATAACAATATATAGAATCGAGAGAACAGAAACGAAACAATGCAGTGCTGCTTTCATAACGTCCCTAACGTATTTGACGTGTACCCCCATGAGGCCGAGGTTTCGCTTTCATGTTTGCATGTGCGCGTCAAGTTCGTTTTAGCTAAAGTCCAATTTAAGTCACGTTTTATTTCAGCACGTGCATCTACAACAGTTATTTTTTTACGTAATCAGGTTTTTTTTTTTTTTACGTAAGACACAGCTGTATTTGGCAAATAAAGGACAGCGTATCTTTGAAACAGTTTTATCTGGCTACACCTAAACTCAATTTGCTCCTCAGGGAAATCTCTGAATCCCCCCATTCTGTTGGGAGTGTGGACAAGGCAGTTACTGATTCAGCATGCCTGCTATTTCACAGTGGCAAGGCAGGCAGGTTCCCCAGACTGGCTGGCTAGCTGGCTGGCTGGCAGCCCCTCTTCTCTCCTCTCTAGGGCCATTCAGATCTGTTTGATAGCATTTAGCAGGACAAGCACATGTCAACTGGAGCTGACCTTGCCCATTATCACTCTGACAGAGAGCTAATGACAGGATTCCGGTACTGTCGTGAAGAGGCCGATGGTCTCTGTATTGCTAAAATCTGGATTTATATTCACTGGAATGGCTCTGGAAGCCTGGTGCTTTAGTATTCCAGTGCTGATATTGGATTGTTATTCACCAGTGGTGTTATGAGGATCCTGATTGGTTCAGCAGCCCTGCTATGAGAATCACAATGGCTGCAGGATTCCTATTCACTGAATTTTCCATTCTGATGGTGACTGGATTCCTGTTCACTGGTACTACAGTTGCTGGTCATAAAATTAGAATATCATCAAAAAGTTGATTTATTTCAGTAATTCCCTTCAAAAAGTGAAACTTGTATAATGTATACATTCATTCCACACAGACTGATATATTTAAAGTGTTTATTTCTTTTAATTTTGATGATTATAACTGACAACTAATGAAAACCCCAAATTCAGTATCTCAGAAAATGAGACTATTGTGAATAGGTTCAATATTGAAGACACCTGGTGCCACACTCTAATCAGCTAATTAACTCAAAACACCTGCAAAGGCCTTTAAATGGTCTCTCAGTCTAGTTCTGTAGGCTACACAATCATGGGGAAGACTGCTGACTTGACAGCTGTCCAAAAGACGACCATTGACACCTTGCACAAGGAGGGCAAAACACAAAAGGTCATTGCTAAAGAGGCTAGCTGTTCACAGAGCTCTGTGCCCAAGCAGATTAATAGAGAGGCGAAGGGAAGGAAAAGATGTGGTAGAAAAAAGTGTACAAGCAATAGGGATAACCGCACCCTGGAGAGGATTGTGAAACAAAACCCATTCAAAAATGTGGGGGAGATTCACAAAGAGTGGACTGCAGCTGGAGTCAGTGCTTCAAGAACCACCACGCACAGACGTATGCAAGACATGGG
>JACXGI010008033.1:0-13232 GCA_016801175.1 Esox masquinongy
GTGAACAATCAGTACCATTCCAAATGGCCTATAGCAGGGGTGTCAAACCGGTTCTACAGAGGGCCTACACTCGTCTGCAGGTTTTTGTTTTTTCCTATAAATTGGTTCCCAGTTCAAACCTAAACAACCAGGTGAGGGTAGAAACTAACCAATTAGTGACCTAATTAATCAATCAAGTACAAGGTGAGAGTGAAAACCTACAGACACTCGGCCCCCACGGAACCGGCTTGACACATTACAAAAACAGTAAACGATATATCATTTGAGTTAATAGAGCATTGTAAGATAACGAATAATACATGGAAAACAAGGTTTTCTGCTTTTTGTGTTTGCATTTTCCCTTAATATCTTTTTTCTAATCCCTAAGTAAAATCTATCCATTGACTTAATGTTAATGTTATCTAGTGCAGGGGTGTCAAACCGGTTCCACGGAGGGCCGAGTGTCTGCAGGTTATTGGTTTTTCCTTTAAATTGGTTCCCAGTTCAGACTTAAACAACCAGGTGAGGGTAGAAACTAACCAATTAGTGACCTAATTAATCAATCAAGTACAAGGTGAGAGTGAAAACCTGCAGACACTCGGCCCTCCGTGGAACCGGTTTGACACCTCTGATCTCATGCTTCCATATTGTGGTGAAGCATCTACTGGCCTCAACTTTCCATTCTTGGTAGACTGGGTAGTTTTCCCCATGGTAGAACGTTTGTCAAGACAATTTCAGGGTTGGTAGAGTAATTTTTAAGTAATATGAATAATGGAAGGCTTTCATTTGATGAAGAAGGCATAGAAGTTAATACGTTTTCTGAAAAACTAAACTAAGAAAGCCCTTACGCGGGCATCTTCTGATTAGCGTCTTCTCGTCCATGTTTCTCCTTTTTCAAAATTTTGCCCATTGCTGTGTTCTCAAATCATAATTTTTTTACTACTTTAAATAACGAGTGGATTCACTTGCTGTATAGTCAAATGCAACAAATATTGACAATGATATAATTGGTTGAACGTTCAAGTGACGCCATCTTGCAACACCAGAGATGGTTGTAGCGAGAGTGGCTCGGGGAGTGACGAGACGGAAATTACGTCCTGTTTAACGAGAAGTGGTGTTTACGGAGAGGTTGGTCTGCAGCTGGATGCTGTACTAGCAGTGCCTGGCTGTCAAGGAAGAGACGGGCATCTTTCGGAAAAACAAAGACGAAGAGGAGAATAAAAACAATATTTAATAAGAATCAGCTTCCTGATACATGTAAGTAAATGGTTCATATCGCTTTAGCTATAGGTAAGACATTTTGCATTCCCCTGTTTTATTAGCTGACGTTAGTTCTAAGACGTCTTACTTTGTCGCTCCTGCTAGCCATCTAGCTACTTACTACACTGTAGTTCGCTAACGTTGTTAGCTCGGGCTATATTAGCATATTAAGTTGCCTTGTTTGGCAAAATAGGATTAATTAGGTTTTTTTAAAACAACCAGTGATATAAAAATGTTTTTGAAAACAAAATAACCTAGCTAATTTGCACTTCGTCATCAAAATTGCTTTTCAGTTTGCTAGCCGTTCTAATGACGTACAGTCATTTTTGGTGTGAAAAAGTTCATTGAAATATGTGTCGATATTTGTCCGCCAAGCTTGACAAGACAAGCTTGAAAGTACTTTTAGTTACGGCTGTAGACAGATGTCCGAGTGTCTTTGCCTAAACTACCTTTTCCTGGTGACATGGGCCTAGCCCAGCCAATACATACGAAATGATATTTAAGTGTCAGGACATTATCCAAAATATCAATTTACCTCTGATAACAGGTTATGTTGAATTACATTGGCCAGAGCGTCAAACCGGCTAGCATGGCTGACTCTACCTGAGACCTGGTGTCTACTAGACAAACTTAAACAGTATGTATCCACGTAATGAAATGTGTGAAGGTTTGTAACAGGTATTCAACCTAAAACCAACCAGATATTCTGTTATTATAGACAGATCATCCTATCTTCAGCATCATTCTGAGCATAACTGCACCAAAACTAACATATAACCTTTCTAAGCTTATTTGTTGTGAAAAAAAATTATATTTCTTATTCTCTGGGCTGAATAGCTTGCCAGTAGCCAGATTGTATCTGTTTGTGTTGCTTGAATGAGCCAGAGGTAACGATCCCATACACATTTTTTATGTTCACAAAGGATTTTCTCTGCTCTTCTCCTGTTTTTTTTTTTTGTCTCTGCCAGACATAACAGGGCTGAACCTTGTGGATATGGATGCCCATCTGCCTATTTAACAAGCTCTGCCTTCCCCGTTTCATGCTACACTACCCGGGATGAAAGCAGATAAGACGTGGATACAGCAGCAGAGCGCAGCATGAACATTCACACACTCGCGGACTCACTAGGCCCTAGCCTGGCAGTGCGTTTGAGTGGAGCCGCTGGCATCTGGAGCAGTCTGTCCCTGAAGCCAGTGCCCACTGGGCGATTACCCTCTCTGTTCCAGACAATGGTCCCTACGGGATACACCAAGCTCCAGGAGGAGCGCGGCATGGCAATGGCCGAACTGGGGCCCAAACCGGAGGGGAATGGCTACCGGCCCGACCAGCCTCATCTGGAGGCCCGTCGGCACTCGGACCGGGTAGCGCGGACATCCGTCAGCCTGTCAGATGGTGGGGACGCTCGTTACTCTGAGACAGAGCCAATGCTTCCCGAGGGGAGGTTATCAGCGGAGGAGGGGGATGATGATGATGAGGAGGTGGAGGAGGGGGAGGAAGAAGAGCAGGGTCAGAGGCCCACCGCACGGAACATGCCCAAGGAGTCGCCCCTGGCCATGGCCCTGCAGATCCTAGTGCCTTTCCTGCTGGCTGGGTTCGGCACTGTGTCGGCAGGGATGGTCCTGGACATAGTACAGGTGAGACTCGGATACGGGATGGTATGCCATCCGCCCTGATAAAGTGGATGAGATGGATTTGGCACGATTTAATGTAAATGGTTGGAATTGTTAACTTCTACTTTGTTTTCCTGCGTTGTCCATAGTTAATGGTGCTAAGGGTTTTGGAAGAGAGTTGTGGTACAGGGATATCTGTCTACTGAAATTGTGTTGGTTAAAGGATTATGCATAGTCGCTCAGCAAATGCTAGGGAAATGGTTGACTTCTTATCTGCTTCTTGACAGAACCTTTGAATGTAGAATGTAAATACTGTAACAGGCACACATTTCTAGTTTAGAGAGACTGAAAATGAACCCATGGTGAAGTCCCTTCTACATTGTATCAGCCAGTGTCCAGGTACAGATGATTATCAACAATTATGTATAACCTACTTCTGTCTCTCTCCCATCTCCCTCTCTTTCTCTTTCTCTCACTCTCCCATCCCCCTCCCTCCTTTATCTCCCTTCCTCTATCTCTCTCCCATAACCTTGCTGTTCCCTCTTTCACCCCCACCACCTCTCCCTCCCATCTCCTTCCTGTTCTCCATCACTCTCTCTCCCATCTCCCTCTCTCTCTCCTTCCCCTCCCCAGCACTGGGATGCCTTCAAGTACATCACAGAGATCTTCATCCTGGTTCCGGCTCTTCTGGGCCTGAAGGGCAATCTGGAGATGACCCTCGCGTCCCGACTATCCACTGCGGTAGGACACATATTTTAGGCATCTGTCTTCGTGAGGGAACAAAGTTATTTCTATTCAAAATTGTGTTCCCTAACATTAGCCCTCTAAACCTAAACCCTAACACTAATTCTAACCCCAATTGTAAGTTTTCCCTAAGATTATCCCAGAATTGGCCTTTCCCTTGTGGAGAAAACGGCACGTTCAAAAGAAGTCAAATCGTGCCTCTTTTCTGTCTTTTTGAACACCCACACACACCCACAAGCACCCTTATGATCAAAATATTTACGCACACACACTCCTTCATGCTCTACTGCACCACAGCTATCTGAGAGCTCCTCTTCTGCAAAACCTGTTTCACATATCAATGTGGTTTCCTATTGGCCTAATTCTACAGTTGTGATGTCATTAGTTTAAATGAGGACATTGGTTCTCTACAGGAGGCAGGCAGGTATGATTAGGTGACGCTGGTGGTAATAAATGGCAGTGTCTGTGATTTTGGGGACTGTAGTGATCCATCATGTTTACTGTTGTCGTGCCCAGGCCCTTCTCTATAGGCTAGTGTTTTTATCTTCAACCACGTGCTTGGCACACCTAGGACACCGTGTTGTGCCCGGGACACCGTGTTGTGTCTCCTACGGTGAACCTCCAGTCCCAACACATCCGGTTTTTCCTTTCACATTTCATGGATTTTAGATCTGGGGATTTTTTTCTGACTATTTTTATGTGACTATTTTTAACTGGTACTTGTATGTATATTTGTTAAGAGGCAAACAAATGAGTCATTGGTTGGTGGCACATGTCTGTGTGATGTATACCATTCAGCCTAGCTGGAGTTAGGCAGTCTTAACGTACTAAGCTGGGCCTTCTGCCAGCCCTTTACATCCCACATGACATCTAATGCGTGACCTTTTATGGGGACATTGTTCATTTTGGTTTCTGTAATATCCATAACAGTTGTTCTATTTCCCTAGAGTGTAAATTGCAAACTTTTTTTGTTCATTGCTTTTGTGTTCAGCCACGCCTTTCATTGTAATCCCTTGTTTGACCTTTACATTTCATGTAATGACCATGACAGTTTTTCAGTTTTCCAACATGGCAATGTTTCCAAGTTTCAGTACAGTTTAACGGAGTTTGCTTCTTTCCCCTGTGAAACTTCCATGCATATTTACCACGTTAACATATGATTATTAGCTAAGCAAATAACCTATGAATATGTGTCCAGCGTTTTCCGCTGCCTGTCACCTCATGTGTATGAGCTTGTGAAACAGGATGTGTATGTGTTGGATCTGCTGAGGAACTGGTCTGTCGTACCACCCCGCATGTCCTTCGTTCTCCCATCTCTCCTTGGAATAGTGCGCTAGGGTCCCACTAAAGTTTGGCCTGTTTCAGTGGATTGCAGACACAACAGTGAACAGGCAGGCTAATGGCAAATCTGACGCTCCACCTCGAAATGACAGCGCAAACAAGCTGAGAGAGAGAAGAAGGGCTGTTGGTGAGGGGGATGAGGACAGTAGAGGTTACTCTAGAGGAATGGGAACAGACACAGAGACAGCAGGGAGTAAGGGCTTCTTACTGGGATAAGTACTGGGATTTTGATAAAATAACTCTTCTCGAAGGCAAGACAGTAGTGCGAGGGGCATAGGTTGGATTGGTGAGCTGTTTTCTGTTCTGGCCTTTGGGTCACTTTCTGCCAAGTGTGAAACGTGTTATGTGACTGCAATTAAAACAACTTCTCTTGGCCATATCTCACTTGAACTATTCTTTCTGTGGTCGTCCACCTCAACTCACGTGTCATCGTGCTCTCCTGTCCTCATTCCTTTGTCTTCTTCCTCCTATTCTCTCTGTTCGCCGTTCTTGTCCTGTGTTTGGAGAGCAGGCTGGCAGTACAGGTCAAACAGGACCATCTGAAGAGTTTTTCTCTTCTCTGTGCCCCTCACCCACTGGCCATCTGTCCCACAGATGTAGACTGTTTACTAACCAGCTTCCCTATACCAAACCCATAACTATAATCATCTCCCTGCATCTAGAGTGACACATTTACTTGCATTTAACTGCTATTTAACATATAGGATATACTCACCTCTCAAATCCCGTCTTAAGCTCTCTACCCACTGTATTGTGAACGTCAACTATTACATCAATTTTGTCCCGATATGTTGTCTACCTCTAGGAGTACCATAACACCAAGTAACATTCTGGGTATTTGTCAATGTACTCTAATTAGAGGATTCTGATTCTATGCAAGTGATGTGGGCATGGAGATGAGTTTCGACCCGTTCCTTCTCTGCTTGGCGCCTCGCAGATCCACAATCCCACCATTCTGTTCAGTTTCACACAGAGAACCTCAGTGTTGAGTTTCAGTCGTTTCCTCGGCTCACACTCTCTTCTCCAAACTAGACACTGCTCAGCTCAGCATACTTTAGCTGAGAAAACAAGAAGTCATAAACTGTCCCGTCCGAAACAATCCCTGTAATAGGATTAGCTGTTCTTGCATGCTGTGCAACGTGGAGGTGTTTATCCATTCATAGTTTACATTAGATTCGGGTGAACATTGACTGATGTGAGTTACTGGTGGTGGTTTTCCCTTGTGCAGGTGAATGTGGGGAAGATGGACTCTCCCATAGAGAAGTGGAATCTGATCATTGGAAACCTGGCGCTGAAACAGGTAAACACACACACACACACAC
The DNA here is from genome assembly GCA_016801175.1 of Esox masquinongy. Lineage (NCBI taxonomy): Eukaryota > Metazoa > Chordata > Actinopteri > Esociformes > Esocidae > Esox > Esox masquinongy. The sequence continues at coordinate 6,258 of JACXGI010008033.1, forward strand.
ACACACACACACACACACACACACACACACACACACACACACACAGCCCTCTTCAGCACAGGCACTGTTGGATCTTTGCGGTATGATTATTTGCCCTTTTCTGTTTATCTGCGAGGTGTTTGTACTTGTAGTTAGTTCTTGGTAATCATTGACGGTGTGACTAATATTTAGACATACAGTGTTTGTTGAGCCCTTGACGATGCTGATGGTGTATATCCTTAGAAAACATTGTTAGAAAAACAGTTTATGTTACACTGGCATATTCCTGTTAATTCCAGACCTCTGTCTTTCTGCCTGTTTGTCAAGTGAGGTTATGTTAACGCAATGTGTTTTTATGTGGGTGGGTGGGTGGGTGGGTGGTGGGTGTGTCGGGAAGGGTGCCTTTGATGAGACGTTGATGTCCCCCAGACAGACAGACAGTCAGTCAAGCCTCTGTTCCCCTGTCCCGTTCCCAGGTGCAGGCTACGGTGGTGGGCTTCCTGGCGGCCGTGGCGGCCGTGGTTCTCGGCTGGATCCCAGAGGGGAAGTTCCAGATGAGTCACGCTGTACTGCTCTGCTCCGCCAGCGTGGCCACGGCCTTCATAGCCTCCATGCTGCAGGGTCGGGTGACGAACACACACGCACACACCCTCACGCTCTGATATAATTGGATGAGGTTTCATGATGGGCCCGTTTGGCAATAAACAGGCTTTGTTATGCATTTAATTAGATTATCCTTGACATTGTTACCATGAAAGATGTCATGACATTGGAAAGATTTAATTTACTTAGCAGTCTTTTGAATGTGGTTTTGATTAACCGTGCGTTTAGCCACCGCTGTGCAATTAGCCCTCCAGTCACATCCACTGCCCTGACAGTGCTGTGTTTTTTTTTCGACCACTCCAAGCAGCAATTACAGGCGTTCACCTAACAGTTTCCACAAGACCTGAAACCGATCAATGCAAAACCAGTGAGCTCTTCGGTACCAGAATCCTTTCTGTCATGGCAGAAATTCTCGCTTTCACTGTGGCTTTTAGCAAAACAACTACAGAGAAATGCAGTGTTTTTCAGCTTTTTAGCTCTACCCCTGTGCATTTGTTTCATTCTGACTGATGTTTATTATTTTAGAACTAGGCTATTTAAAGAAAATGTATCTACTATCCAGATGTATTTGATCAGTGAGATAATTTCAAATGCCCATCCATAAAACAAAGTGTAGGCGCACACAGAAGATAGTGATGCTGCTTAAAAACAGCTTCTCCAATAGATAATCCAGATCATGCTTGTAGGCATTTTTAGCTTGCTGAGCTAATTAGATCTAATAATAATTAGATGGATATTTCTGACTGGTTGGAGGGCGTTAGACCCAACTGCACATGTTCAGGCCCTCAAATTCAAGGTAATTCTTCAACAGTCAGTTTGTCAATGATTCCATCAAAGGAAGAACAAGTTGAGCTAACTAAGACATCGTCTTCAATCTCGGTCAGTTAGGACACTTTCACTTCTCTCATTGACTTCCCATACCCTGATCTTGTCTGAGCATTGGTCTAAAAAGTGTTCCACATTACCTTGGACAGTGACATGTGACACCTGACATTTTCACCCATTTACACTATAAAAAAAAAAAACTATCAGAAGCCAATCTGGCATCAGGTCTTGTTCATCTACATAAAACTATCGTACTGTTTAATCATTGTTGGTTGAGGTAACGGCCTCCTGAGCTTTGCTCCCTCTGTTCCTCAGGTTTCATCATGGTGGGTGTAATCGTGGGCTCAAAGAAGACTGGCATCAACCCAGACAATGTGGCCACACCCATCGCTGCTAGCTTTGGTGACCTCATCACCCTGGCCATCCTGGCCTGGATTAGCCAGGGCCTCTACAACTGCCTGGGTGAGGGGGAGGGGGGGGTGGACTGATAAGAGATGCATTTGCAGCCTGCGAGGTATTTGATTTTCTTTCCAGATGAAAATAATTCACACACAACTTCTTCACTTAATCTGTTTGCCAGTGTAAATGGTCTGTTTGGAATAGCGCTATGCAATTTTCAACCACTAGATGGCACTCGTACTTTATTGCTTTCTTTCCTGGTAGCGGAGCTCATCGTAGTCATCAAAACAGTCTTTCCTTCCATAGTCCGTATTTAATTCATGCCGTGCACAGTCTTACACGCGCTTCCTCACATTACATTGCCCAGCACACATTGGCCCAGCAAGCGTTTCCTCTGGAAAGTGTAGCTAACTAACCTTGACTCGTCTGAGCCCTATGAAACAAGCATTCATCACCACAGCAGAGACAACAAATCAATGAAAGGCTACAGTAAAACCTCTCAGCTAATTTAATACAAGAGTTGTTTCATATTTTTATAGCAGCTCAGTGTAGTAAATCTGTTTGCTATAACACTGGCTGTGTCAAATGGCCCCTGTTACTCATTTAATGAACTACATGGAAAATAGGTTGCCAGTTGGGACATGGACAGTCAGGACACTGGCCCAGTTGTGTCCCTACTGGCCACTGTGTTCTGTCTAATTGGACTAATGGGAAGTTTACTCACAGCTAAAGTGAATAATTTAAGCCTGGTGGTAGAAACCGATGTCCAAACAGTGACATGAGCCAGGCAGGAACACAGGCACTCAATTGCATGCTAGTGAGATAAGCATCTGGTGAAAAGGGGAGGGAGGAGGATGGCAGGAACACCTGGCAGCAAACAGGTGTTTCCCCATCTTCTGTTCTGTTCTTTAATGGCTTTGATTTAAGGGCTGTAATAATAATTTGCTTGGCCCAGAATAAGTTTGAATTTTCCAGACATATATCTGACCCTATATAGTAGAGACATTGACCCTATATAGTAGAGACATTGACCCTATATAGTAGAGACATTGACCCTATATAGTAGAGACATTGACCCTATATAGTAGAGACATTGACCCTATATAGTAGAAACATTGACCCTATATAGTAGAGACATTGACCCTATATAGTTGTGACAGTGATCTTGACCTTATAAAGTAGAGCACTCAGAAGAGTATCTTGATGGGGAGGGCCAGTTTCTAAATCAGTGGTGTGTTTATCCAAACAGGCTATAACAACCACACCAGACGGCCCATTCACTTACATAAGACCCTGCGGCTATTTCTGAGTCACCTAGACACTCAGCCAGAAACGCCTGCCGGGCAGATGCTGCACTGTGCATACATGCCTAGTGGAGTTCCTGTTTTCCAGCTACTGTACTGGCTGACCAATCCCTTGATTGTTGTGACTCTGTTGTTTTACTCCTGTGTCCTGTTGTCTCTCCTGGGGTGACTGTCAGCAGCTGCCCCTCAGTCCACCATGCAGCTGTGGCTGATAATTGCTGTTTGTTTGTCCTAACGCCAACATCTGTTTCTCTTTCTCCCCTTTTCCCTTCACTCTCACTATTTACTCTCTCTCCCCCACCTCTCCGTCATCTCCTCCTCATCCTCCACCCTTTTTTGCTACCTCTCCCTCCTCCTCTCCACCTTTCTGTCCCTTTCTCTCGGTAGATTCTCACCCATACGTGTCGTCCCTGGTGTGTGCGTTCTTCCTGTCTTTGACTCCGTTGTGGATGGTGATCTCCTCCAAGCACCCGGCCAGCCGCACCCTGCTCTACTCTGGTTGGGAGCCCGTTATCACCGCCATGGTCATTAGCAGGTAGATGTATGCACGTACGTCTGCGAAAACGGCTTGACTCTAGACCTTACTGTTCAGAAGAAATTGCCCTTCGCAGCTAATTATACATTAATTAAGCATATTGTGCATACAGTTCTAAAATGAGGTTAGCTCAATTAAGTTTGGTTTATGCTACACCCTCTTCACTTGTGTAACAACCTGGCCCTAGGGTGTATTCACTCTGCCAAACAAAACGTTTAAGTTGCAAAATAGGCTTTCGCTTGGGGAGATAATGGTAGGTCCCTCAGTTTTATTTTTTTGCATAGTGTTTTTTTTTTTTAAACTAAAACATTTTGTTTAGCTTATTGAAAGCCAGGGGTGTTAGCTTTTCCCCTGCCAGTAGTATAGGGTTTATTTAAACATTTGGTGTCCCAGAAAAGAAGGAAAAGGAACAGCTACAGTCATGTGAAGTACACCCCTGGAAAGTGTTCTTTTTTTTATAAACATTTGTACCTATGGATTTGTGATCTGCATTTCCACAGTATTGAGAAATAATAAGTAACCTGAATTTACAAATGACACTGAAAAATTATGCTTTGAATAATTTATTATTGATGAATGATGAAATGAATAATTTATTCATCAATAATCTACTGAAATGCAGTGGCATAGGGCAGAAAATGTACAACACCATTTCCAAAAAGTTGGGACGCTGGGTAAAATGGAAATAAAAACAGAATGCAATGATATACAAATCATTTAAACCCTATATTCAATAGAAAATAGTACATAGACAACATATCAACTTCAGGGATATCAATCTGTCCAGTTAGGAAGCAATTGTGAATCATTGTCACCTGTTTTGGTGCAAATTAAATTGATAACTGGTGCACTGGAGAGGCAACAGCAAGACAACCCCCACAAAGGGAATGGTTTTGCAGGTGGTGGTCACAGACAGTTGCGCTCTCTTTATCCTTCCTGACTGATTCTTCTCTAGTTTTGCGTTTTGCTAGTGTCCTTGTCACTACTGGTCGCATGAGGCAGTACCTGCAGCCCGTTCAGGTTGCACAGACAGTCTGACTCCTCATCCTCAAGTGGGACCTGTGCTCACAGCCCAGCACCGTGCAGCTCAATTAGCTTTTGCCAGAGAACACCAGAATTGGCTGGTCCGTCATTGGCGCCCCGTTCCCTTCACAGATGAGAGCAGGTTCACACTGATCACATGTGACAGACATGAAAGAGTCTGGAGACGCCATGATAAATGTTATGCTGCCTTCAACATCATCTAGCATGACCGGTTTGGCGGTGGGTCAGTGATGGTCTGGGGAGGCATATCCTTGGAGGGTCGCACAGACCTCCACGTGCTAGCCAACGATATCCTGACTGCTGTTAGGTACCGGGATGAAATAGTCAGACCTATCGTCAGACCTTACACAGGTGCAGTTCCCCTGGGTTCCTCCAGGTGCAGGACAATGCCTGGCCTCGTGGCCAGAGTATGTAGGCAGTTCCTGGATGACGAAGGCATTGATGCCATTGACTGGTGCTCACATTCCCCAGAGCTGAATCCAATTCAGAACTTCTGGGATGTTCTGTATCGGTGCATCCAATGCTGCCAAGTAGGGCCACAGACTGTCCAGGACTCTCACTGATGCCCTGATCCAGATCTGGGAGGAGATCCCCCCCCAGGACACCATCCGCCATCTCATCAGGAGCATGCCCAGACGTTGTCGGGTGTGCATACAGGCACGTGGGCGCTGTACACTACTGAGTCACATTATGAGTTGCTGTGAAGAAATTCACACAACTTGGAACAGCCTGTGAGTTCAGTTGTTTACTTGGATTTTCGGTGTGAGTTTAAATCCAGCCCTCAATCGGTTGCCGGTTTTAGTTTCTATTGACCGTTGCTGTGTCCTTTTGTCCTCAACAAATTACACAATGTACAGTAGTTTTTGATCTTTATGTTTTCTTCACCGAGACCCGATGTGTGATTTGTGTTCCCCTAATTTTTTGAGCCGTTTATATAAATTAATTAATCAAATATGATGTGTCCAATGACATTTCAGGGGACTGACTTCGTCACATGACTGCATCCAGTATTTAGTGTCTAAATCCCTCGTGCCATTACAATGTATTTGACTGACTCATTGTTATGTTTTAATCTGGACCCTTGACTCAGGAGCTGTACAATTCAGATTCCAGCGTTGAGTTGAGACTCAACCATTGGTACTGCTTACTAGGACACTGACATCACCTCAGGGACTTGTGACTAGACTTTGGTTCAGGGTTTACTGACTAGACTATGTCACTGGCGTGTGGATTAACTTGATAACGGTAATAGAAAACCTTCAACAGACGTACATGCACATGACGAGGTTATAACTGCCGTCATTTAATGTGTACGTTTATTTCCTCTGCAGTATTGGCGGACTCATCCTGGACAAAACGGTGTCGGACCCGAACCTGGCTGGCATTGTGGTGTACACCCCTGTCATTAACGGTGAGCCACGATACCACTGACCACTTAGACACACTGTGACTAACATCGTCCCCAGGCTTCAGCGCACAGCCTGTATGAGGCTGGAAGAACAGCCACGTGTGATTGTCCTTGTGGGAGTGATCGTATCGTTCCATAGGAGTGACCTTACTGACTAACGTGTTGGTCACCGTTTTATTTTAGCGAATCCTTTTGGAGACGTGACTTCGTTTCCGACGTTTGATCATTTAAACGAACACTTGTCCATTACGTCTAGTCTAGCCTGAGCCAGCCACTTCATAGTTGAATCAAGAAACTATCCCACTAGTAGCTTACGATATGTTCTGCCCCAGTCAGTCAGTATCCAGACTCAGCTTTCCCTCAACAGCGTTACAGTGGAGTCAATAGTGCTTGGGTGCTCAACACACTTGGAGGAAAGTGTCACAGGAGGTGACTGGTTGGTAGGCTCAGCCCATTTAGTCAATGCCTATCATGTCACGAATCTCTCAGTACTTTCTACTGGAGTAAGTTACGGACCCCAGTAGTTGCACTAATTTGAATGAATGTTTATTTAGAATAAAAAAGTAATGTGGAGTGGAGAAAACACAACCCTTTTTTTTAACGTACAGTGAATATAGAAAATCTACACACCACAAAAATCTGGTGTTTTAACAGGGATGTAAAAGAATGAGACAAAGATAAATCATGTCAGAACGTTTTCCACTTTTAATGTGACCTATAATGTGAACAATTCAATTGAAAAACTAACTGAAAGCTTTGAGGGGGAAAAATGAAAAATAAAAACCTTATAATAACCAGGTTGCATAACTTTGCACACCCTCTTATAACTGGGGATGTGGCTGTGTTCAGAATTAACCAATCACATTCAAACTCATGTC
>JACXGI010008033.1:13332-35047 GCA_016801175.1 Esox masquinongy
AGAGCTTCCAAAGCATCAGAGGGATCTCATTGTTGAAAGATATCAGTCAGGAGAAGGGTACAAAAGAATTTCCAAAGCATTAGATATATCATGGAACACAGTGAAGACAGTCATCATCAAGTGGAGAAAATATGGCACAACAGAGACATTACCAAGAACTGGACGTCCCTCCAAAATTGATGAAAAGACGAGAAGAAAATGGGTCAGGGAGGCTTCCAAGAGGCCGACAGCAACATTAAAGGAACTGCAGGAATTTCTGGCAAGTACTGGCTGTGTGCTACATGTGACAACAATCTCCCGTATTCTTCATATGAATGGGCTATGGGGTAGGGTGGCAAGACGGAAGCCTTTTCTTGCAAAGAAAAACATCCAAGCCTGGCTGAAGTTTGCAAAAACAAACATCAAGTCCCCCAAAAGCACGTGGGAAAATGTGTTATGGTCTGATGAAACCAAGGCTGAACTTTTTGGCCATAATAATGTTTGGTGCAAAAACAACACTGCATATCACCCAAAGAACTCCATACCCACAGTGAACCATCGGGGTGGCAGCATCATACTTTGGGACTGTTTTTCTTCAGCTGGAACCGGGGTCTTAGTCAGGGTGGAGGGAATTATGAACTGTTTCAAATACCAGGCAATTTTGGCACAAAACATTCAGGCGTCCGTTAGAAAGCTGAAGATAAAGAGGATGTTCACCTTTCAGCACGACAACGACCCAAAGCACACATCCAAATCCACAAAAGCATGGCTTCCCCAGAAGAAGATTAACGTTTTGGAATGGCCCAGCCAGAGCCCAGACCTGAATCCATTGAACATCTATGGGGTGATCTGAAGAGGGTTGTGCACAGAAGATGTCCTCGCAATCTGACAGATTTGGAGTGCTCTTGCAAAGAAGAGTGGGCAAATATTGCCACGTCAAGATGTGCCATGCTAATAGAATCCTACCCAAAAAGACTGAATGCTGTAATAAAATCAAAAGGTGCTTCAACAAGGTATTAGTTTAAGGGTGTGCACACTTATGCAACTAGGTTATTGTGAGTTTTTTATTTTTCCCCCTCAAAGATTTCAGTTTGTTTTTCAGTTGAATTGTTCATGTTATAGGTCACATTAAAGGTGGAAAAATTTCTGACATGATTTATCTTTCTCTCATTCTTTTACATCACAAGAACCTGGCATTTTAACAGGAATGTGTAGAGTTTTTATGTCCACTGTAGCTGCCATTGTTATATAGGGGCCGATGCCAAGGCTGTTGCTGGCATCTCGACAGCCAGAGAAGTTTCTAATTAAACATTGTTAATGAGAGATTTCACCATATGGAAGACGACCACTATGTCTATAATCAGTGTTTCTGCTAAGATGTCTATGAACTGTGAAACAGCTGGTGGGTGGGTGGGTGTGTGCGCGCAGTGTTTCCATCTTATTGTAATAACACCGCTGCTAAAATGTGATGCTCTGCCGCAGAAAAACAGAATATTTTGATGAAATACAATTTTTGCTGGAGTGCGTAAGCGGAGCCAGCCAAGAAGAGAGAATGTCTCTTACTGAGTGAGTGCCTGACAGACTGACTGACTGACTACCCATTGTTAAATAGCGTTGTGGTTAGAGACGCGGACTGCCACGTAGGCAACCGGCGTTCGATCCTCGCCATGGACAAAAAAATTAGGCTTTAGGATTTGTTCAGGATAGACAAACTTTGCTGGCTGTAACCTTCAGTAGCTACATTATAGTAAGCCTAAAATAAAACTGTTTACAATTATATTGCGGTGGACGTACTGCACGACAAAGGAACATATTGCTCTTGATTTCGAGTTACATAGCGTAGTGGTTGGCTGTTCAACTGTCATTGTTTTTTAAAGAAACAAACCAGCCATGGAGTGATTGAAGTCATTGTCTTCATTGTGTAGGTACTGTATAGCTAGACTAAATCTTCGCTGGCCTCAAGCTTCAGTAGCTACATTATAGTAAGCTTAAAGTTAAACTGTTTATGGTTATATTGCTTTGGACGAACTGCACCTACACCGAGCACATTCCTCTCGGTTTCGATTTACATCATAGCGTAGTTCATATAGCATAGTGGAACCAGCCGTGGAGTGATTGGAGTCATTGTTTTCATTACTCTATAGCTATTAGCTAGCCATCTAGGGTAATCTTTCTAATTTAAAGCACTGATTGTAGTGTAGTGACCCTGTTATACCTGTTGTTGGTTTGGATGTTAGCTAATGTAGGGAACTAGTTTTGAGATCCGTGGAGGTAATCCGTGGACCTATTGGTTTCACCATGCAGAAGTAAACAGACACCACATCTGTACAAACGTATCACGTGCAACAACACCCACTGTTTAAACAGCCTAGTGGTTAAAGACACAGTTTTCCATATAGGAAACCGCAGATCAAATCCAGCCAGGGCAACAACGTTCATCCCTTCTAATGGCGGGCCGGCAGAACTACGCTTGCCTGGTTCCTTTTCTTGTTTTTCCCCAAGCTGAGCACAGTATACTATTGCAACAGCATCAGAGTAGAGCAACACCTGACATTCGGAGTATCAAACTAGTGAGTGAGGTCAAAGAAACGTAACTGGCTGTGTCTGTGCACAGGCACGTTTGTGTTGAGCTGTAAGTGGCTGTGACATGGATATAAATAAGGTAGCCTTCGTCTGAGCGACAACCAAAGGTAATAAGCAAGCTAGCTAACCAACTGTCACAACTCGATAGCTACAGTCGGCTACAATAGATTAGCGTCATGCTGGAAAAAATATAAACGAAACAAAATGACTATTTAAATAATAATTTACATAAGTAAAAGAATATTATATGGTTGAGCACACTGAGAAATGGGTGCTCTAACCCACTCTTGAGTCCACCTGTGGCAAATTCAATTGATTAGAAATGATTAGAAAGGCACATATCTGTCAATATAAGGGCCTACACCTCAGTGAATGTCAGAGCAAAAACCAAACCAAGTCCATGGAATTATCCATAAACGTTGCAGATAGAGTTGTGTCGAGACATCAATCTGGGTAAGGTTGTAAAAAAATTGCTAGAGCATTGACTGTTCCCAGGGGCACAGTAGGCTCCATCATTATGAAATAAAAGAAGTTTGGAACCACACACTCTTCCTAGAGATGGCCGTCTAGGCAAAAACTAAGTTACTGGACAAGACTGGCCTCGTTCAGGGTAGTGACTGTGGGAGAAATGTACATAACATTATTTATTCCTATACTAACTCAGATGGACGGCTGTCTCTGTAACTGCATCAGTCAGACCTTTTTGGTAGTGAGTAAAACGTATAGGACATGCCATCTGGAGTTTGCCGAACTACACATAACAGGACTTCGATAGCATGAGGAGGAAGATCCTCTGTCTAATGAGACCAATATCAAACGATTACAGGGAGGTCCTTGAAAAAAACCTGATCCAGAGAGCACAGGACCTCAGACTGGGGTGAATCTTTAAGCATGATGATAACCCGAAGCACACAGCCAAGACAATGCCAGTGTGGTTTCTGGACAATTTTGATATGTCCTTGAGTGGCCCATTCAGTACCCAGACTTGAACCTCGTTGAACATCTGTGGAGATCTACAGATTTCAGTTCACCAATACACCCCATCTAGTCTGACAGTATGTGTGCGTGTGTGTGCATGTGTAAGGGGACCACACAGACAAATTACTCTAGGGTTGGAAAATGGAAGTTTCACGAGCAACTCTGTGATTTACAACACATAGAGGTGGAAACTACCCAACTGGAAGGAGATGACAAGACTCTGAGGCTTTTACTCAGAACATGCCCTGATCCTCGCTTTAAAATTACAGACAGAATAGACTATAAGAAGAGGGGAGAGGAGGGACGCTGAGAGAGGGTGAAAAGAGAGCTGAGAACTGAATGGGGTGTGGGCGGTAGATGGGTAAGGTGTGGGAAGAGGAGGTTTCACAGTCTTCATCTACTGCTGCATTTAACAAGCTGAATGTCAGTAAAGAGACGTGGAGAATGCTAAGATTTAATCGGGTGACCACTAATTGGCTGCCCTGATTTAGGCCTGCCTGGTCTGGATAACCTCTTGGCTACAGTTCCTTATTTGATTGCACAAACTCTTTCTTCCTACCCAGACATCCCTGTTCAGTACCCGTCTTCTTCCTCTCTGTCAGTGTTGTCTGTTCCAGTAACTAGTATTTTTGGTTTATAGTGGTTGTTTGGGCTGCCCACCTGGAAACTGACGGTTTCTGCTTGAGTACATTTCATTTATCTAGTCTACTCTCAGTCACCAGGTTGGAAATTGTGTGTGTGTGTGTGTTTGTCTCTGTTGTGAATATGAAATGGCCTTATCTTGTTGTTCTCATGAGAAATGACCCTGTGTTTGCTACAAATTATAATCTCCATGGAGAAGCTGAACAGCATTAAATAGGGCATTTGGACAATGCGGTGATTCATCACTACTCTATCATGCTATCTTTAGCTGGCCAGGCCAGGCTATGATGTATTGAAAAATGCATATAGCTGAGCCCGGCTGCATTCCAAACCAAAACTCACATCCTTTCCTCTGTCCTTATGGATCTAAATGAAATAATGTGGAAATGGCAGTACATTCCTGCATAAGGGGGAACTGATCTGTGCAAAGTGGGCTATTTTCCCTCTCTTTAGATTTTCTCTATTTTTGCATTTTTGCTTTGATCCAAACTTAATATTAAAAAAGCACAAGTTGCTGTCCAAAAAGTTATAATATAGGATGGACATAGCACATTCTTCCAAGGTTCTATTAGCAAACTTGAGTGAACTTTTTGAGTGACGTGGGTCTGATTTGACGATTTGATGTCTGATTTGATGACTATAAATTGCATCATACAGCACAGAAAAAACTAGACCAGCAGAGATAAATACACATGTATGCCCCCACCCCTTCCTCTTGACACCCACAGGACCTGCTTATTTGTCAGTTAATTAAAATGACTATTTTGGTATTATTCTGTAATTTCATTTATTATAATTTTACACCATGGAAACGGAAGATGGAATGTACATGTAGAGCTTCTTCTATAAATAATCTAATGGTGGTGTGGCAGAGGAGGCGGGGCTTTGCACGGTAAGACAACCATTCACTTGGCTGCTTTTAGGCTGGAAAGCCAAAACCTTCTTTGCCTCTATTTTAGATTCGTTTTTGAGTCATGGAATAGATTTCAACCAAATGCTTGACAGGGATGAAGCCACAGATGGCCAAAAGGAAAAATGCTTTGGGCATTCCCAGACCATATGACTGAATGTCCCAGGACTACTTTGTGCTCAGATTGTTAATGTTCAGCTGGAAAAGTTTTTGGGGAGTTGCATAACTCATGAACAAAATTGTAGTAAGGTTTGGGTTTTTTATGTGAATGTCATGTTGGACTGCACAGTATGCCAATTAATATTTACTGCTAGTATCTTCATTCCAATGTGTCCCTGTTAAGTGATGCCATGGCAACTGCTTGTCTTGATATGTCCAGAACGCAACAGTGCAATCCACAGTAAGAACTCATGTATCAGAACACTCTACTGTCAGGCTGTCTGTCCATCCGTTGAATCGTAGCTGTCCATCAAACAGCAAGACAATCCCAAATTCCCTCGCAAGTCCACATTAGAACGCCTGAAAATGGGGTCAGTAATACATATTGTACCTAAAGGTTGTTGAGAGTATTCATTTTTTTTCAAGGCCGTTGGGTGTTGCGTAAGGTTGAAATGCAGATAAATGCAGTGTTATTTGCTTACTCAGGTTCACGTTTTAATGTTAGGTTTTAGTTGAAGACCCGAGAACATTGTGTCGAGAAATATGCAAAAATCTGTTTACCACATCAATGTACAGTAGATGTCAAGGAGGATATAGCTTATAGAATATATGGTCTGTCTGCTTCCAATCATTATTAGGAAGCCATCACATTTTCAGGGAAGTACTCAAATTACTTTTATTAGTCCTTACGTTGCTTTCTACCCTCTCATGAATCCGGTCCTCCCCTGACTCACTGACTCCAACCATAAGCCTGTCTCTGTCTGTTGTCCAGGGATCGGGGGAAACCTAGTAGCCATCCAGTCCAGCCGCATCTCCACCCACCTGCACTTCCACAGTGCTCCTGGGGAGGTGCCTGAGGAGGCCAAGGGCTGCTACCACCCCTGCCGCACCTTCTGTGGAACAGGTAACACGCAACCAGCACTGGATGAGAATATCTGTTCTACATACAGCTGAAGTCACTAACCCTGAAGGTTAATCCACAGCTGATGCACATAGGGCCACTTTCAGAACCGGAGAACTCCATTGAGCCTGATCGTTTTTAGTCCTAGATTAGGCTTAATCTGTGTCCTCGAAACCAGACCCTAGATCTGTTTGTGTGCAGATTTCTTTGTGACTTTGGCGATTGTTGTTTGAACTTCTTGATCTAGGGTATGTTTGCTTACAAATACTATTGAGCTACATGACTGATGTTCTGTGTTTTTTAAACACTAATTTCTTAGGATTTAACTACTAAAACAGAAGTTAGTCTAGCTTGGGTGTCAAACCGGTTCCACAGAGGGCTGAGTGTCTGCAAGTTTTTGGTTCTTCCTTTAAATTGGTTCCCAGTTCAGACCTAAACCACCAGGTGAGGGTAGAAACTAACCAATTAGTGACCTAATTAATCAATCAAGTACAAGGTGAGAGTGAAAACCTGCAGACACTCAGCCCTCCACTGAACTAGTTTGACACCTCTGGTATAGCTGCTTCCAATTCAGAAGAACGTGAGGTAGTGGGGACTCCTGATTGGTTGAGAAGAAGGGGAGCCAGGAGTGGAGAAATTGTTTTATTTTATTTCAGCAGTAATAGCTGGGTTTTCAGGCCTTTCACCATTCCCTGTAATCCACCTGGTCTAATCACTCTCTGAAATAGTATGTGGTGATAGTGACAATATGTCAATTCCTAGACCTCTGACCAAAACAAAAAAATGTGTAGAGGAAGTAGTTGTCCATTTTATGATGTGGAAAAACCCTGACAATCCACTGTTCTTCATTTGCGCAGACACTGGAAGTCATCCCCGGTCAGTATTTAGGCTAACATATTCAGGTTATGAACCCTCTTCACATCTTTCCTCTTGTGAGACACCGTTACACAGTTTAAACTCTCTAACTATTCTCTCGTCTCGTCAGGAGCCAATCACCGTTCGGCTCAGGTTCTCCTCCTGTTGGTGCTCCCAGGTCACCTGATCTTCCTTTACACCATCCACCTGATGAAGAGTGGCCACACCACCCTGACACCGATCTTCATGACCGTCTACCTGGCTGCAGCCCTCTTACAGGTCAGTGGGGAACTCTGGCAACTCTGCATCTTCCAACTGTGGCCTTCATCAGAGCTCCGCGTCGCATGGCTAACTGATTTGGTGTCACCCCGTTTTCGGTCGGTCTCGGCATCCCGGCCGTTCTCTTATTCCTGTGGCGTGTGATGCGTAGCATGTACTATTAAATATATAGGAATACTCATTGCTTTGTGGGAAACCGAGGAAGTTCAAGCATGACGGTGTAATTTCAAAAATCCCATTCGTTTAATTACATTCCAGTTTACTCAGACTTCATACCTCCTGGAAGCCTGTCACAGCATGAGCGGATGGGGGCTTCTCATCTGGAGGTTGTCCTCACCAGGTGTGTTTCACTCTTCTGAGGCTCATTTTCCAACAGTGCCCCTAATCCTTGATTAACGTCACATAAAGCCTTCTGGAGGCGGCTGTCGCCACACGCCGCTCTCTTTCCCAACACATCATCTTCATCATACACTGATAGTTCATGAAGAATGTTAGGGAACGTTTTATGTCCACAACATCTGTTTAATGTGCTGCGTCGTAATACGTTTAAAAAAAAAACAACCAAGATGTAAAAAAGTATTTAAAATCTTTAATACACACTTTCTGCCTGGTGTTAGCTGTGTAAATTCGGACTGGAGTGTTTTTTTATAGACTTATATAAAATCTCTACCCACCAGTTGAGAAGCTAAGCATTCCTTGCCCTGTGGCTTTGGGCTAGCCCTGCAGAAGTCTGTCTTGTGTGTTTTCTTTCACTGTTTTGATAGCAATTAGGAACAATTATCGAAGCGAAGGCTGGAAATGTGAATCGGTGCTTTTACTGTGATAGCTATTTCACTGCCTGCCATGGCTGGAATGTGTGCTATTTGGTAAAGGTGCGTTTCTGTGTGCTGTTGATATTTCCTTGTGCAGTCGTCTCATCCCCCCTTCCTCAGAATGCAGCTAAATAACTGCTTTCAGACTGAAGTCAGGACAACTTTATACTTCTATGGAGTATTCAATATTAAATTGCACAAAGACCTCTTGAATTGCTGGTCAGTTACTACATCATGCAGTAACTTTTGTCAGAGGAAGAAAGTGTGAGGTAATGTAATTCATTCAAGTTGACCACTGCTAAGTGGATTAAGGTTTTTGGTACTGAAAGATCTGGTGACCACTGTTAAGTGATTTCAAGTATCAACTAGAACTGGACACATGAATTTCTAAATAAATTGATGCATTTATTTAAAAAGGATTAAATCCATGGGCGTACGCAGGTGATCCAGTGTATTTATCAGTAGGTATGGGGTTCTCTTCTGCTGGTATTTCTGTAAGGGTCCAAAGTGAATTGCAGTCAGAGTGGAGGGACCTTCATTCCTTGCCCTAAAAGGATTTAAAAGGAAGGTAAGGAATTTCGGGATTACAGTAAAAAATCTCCCAAAGTTAGAGGGAATTTCGGGATTACGGTACAAAATCTCCCAAAGTTAGAGGGAATTTCGGGATTACGGTAAAAAATCTCCCAAAGTTAGAGGGAACCCGTAATGACAGCCATTACCATTTTTAGACTGCCACAGGCCCGGCCTGGTGATTCAATTACAGACTAAACAAAAACCTGGTGTGTTTTTGGTTATTTATCTTTGATGAATCTCTTGTATTTCCTCTTCCAAGCAATAATGTGGGTTTGTATGTTTCTGAGGAGCAATTTGGACTGGCCAACTGCATTGAACATCTGATCTACATTCATTTGCGCTTGTGACAACGCACGTCTTGCAAGTTGAGGGATTGAAAGGCATAAAAAATTGGGTTTTACATTTTTGATACCTTTTTTATTAGCATACAATATTATTGTATTTAGCGTAGATTATTGTTAGAAAATGTTTTATACCACATTTTATGCTCATTTATCTAGGGTGTCAGTCATTTCCACAAAATGCAGCTAGGAGACACTAGAAGGTCATCAGACAATGTTCATGCTGGGAATGTTTACTATGCTTCAGTTGTCAGGATAGTTGGTTTTTCTACAAGCAGTCAGTTCTCTGTTCCTTCCTGTTCAAGTTGTCATGGCAATCCAATCTATCTGATTACAAAAAGGCTGTTTGACAACGAGCTAGGTTCTATCGAGTCATCTATTTATTACGGAGAGCTCAGTCAGCTGTTTCCAAGATAATGCTTTACGGTTTCACTTTTTCCTCCCCTGTCTAGATATGGCCACCTACAGTAGTGTTGTGTCTGAAGAGCAGTTCCTGTGTTGTCTGTCTACATGTTTTCACTGAGCCTGCCTCTACTGCATGTGGACACTACATCGCCATGGCCTGTATAAGTGGATACAGGTATACCAGTGACCTGTGCCACTGTCCATCATGAAAGAAGTTCTCCAGAAGTTCTCCATGTGGTTGAGGAGGGATAGACCACAAAACCCAAGGAGCTTACCCTCTTGCAAAAGATGATTTGTTAACTGAGCAGGACTGAGACAGAAATACAGCAATGGTCCAGAATTGACTGCAGAATGTTTAGGTCAAATACACGGTAGAGCTCAGTAAAAGAGATATGGAGATGGCAGACAGGGTGCAGGGCTTCAGTGTCTTGATGCTCTATAAGCCAGGCTAAGCTAATTGCAGTCACTGAGAAGGAGCAGAAAGCCCAAGAGTGGGCTGAAGAGCTCATTAAAGATCTGGTGCAGGAAATCTGAGTTGGAGCAGCTCTCACACACTAAGGACCAACTTCACCTCCTCCAGAGTTTCCCATCCCAGGGCACCCCTCCACCCACCAAGGACTGGTCTGAGATCTGTGATCTACGTGTAGGGACTGTGAGAAGAACTGTCTCTTCTGGAGGAAGAGACATGGAACAAAGACATGGAAAAGCTGCCTGTAGTCCTACTAGGTGATTCAGCAGTAGCTTATGTAGTGAAAGTTTCTCTGAACACTGATACAACACATCCCTGTCTCAGGTGACAACCGGAGGGACAAAGCAGTCTCCCAGACAACTCAGAAAGGGTTCTTATCCGTGTTATTGTCCTGGGAGAGGAAGTCTTTTCCTCAGGGTCATTTTATTATGAAGTGACGGTTAAAGGGGATTGTAAGTGGGAGTTAGGCGTGGCCACAGAGTCCCTTCTCCAGCAGGGAGATGTCATATTCAATCCTCACTCAATCAGTACGGGATTGTGTACAAGGATTTTACCCTCCCCTCCTGTCACCCTCATCCTGACAGGGAAGCCCCAGAAGGGGGGGGGGGTTTGGGGATTATGTGGAGTGCCTGGTCTTATTTTATGATGTTGAGGCTAGTTCTCACATCTGCACTTTCAAAGAGAATTGATTGATTAGCCCTGCCCTTAATGATTGTGGTTAAACTCTTCCCCACTGGTAATCTCTGTCAATCAGACTGATGTTATTTGAAATTTGTCCGTGTCCACAATAATATTAACCATGTATCTGTCATTTTTAATAGAATGAATGTAAATTAATGTTACTCTAATCTTAAAGGAGATTAAGCACTCCTTTAAGGTTAGGTTTAACTCCTAATTAAAATCTCTGTTAGGTCATTTAGTTCTTGATTGTATGTGTAGTGCTATTTTCCTATAATATAGATTGAAATGGTTTTATCTCAGTTATTTTGTGCTCCTAAGCATGTCCTCTTCTTTGCTCCTCATACTGCATCATATTCCATTCCATTGATTGGCTGTTGCTCCCCCAGAACAGGCCAGATATTATTGAGGGTCATTCAGTATAGTGTTGATGATGGGTGGCTGGAATGACATGGGAAATGTTTTTGCTGTCGCTCACACGGTGTGAAGTGGCATTTGATCTCAACAACTCTTCCTCTCCATATTAGCAGAGGAAACTGAAAGGGTGGAGCAGAGAGGCAGAGCCATCAGCCCACAGATGATAGACAAACATGGAAACCAAATGAACCGGAAGGATCTGAAAACGTGCTAATTCAAAGCACTTTTTGCCAAACATTCAAAGCACACTTGTTTCCTGTGTAAATCCTTTTAATTACACAGACAGAAAGAAAGGGTTGGTTAAGAATCCCGCAGCCAGCCACAGGACATCAAACAGTGTCTGGGTTCAATCATGGAGATTCTCCCTCATCTCAGCATTGATTTGACAGTTCTTGTTATAACACACTGGGGATGGAAGGGGAGGCTGATGGGATGTGTTGATATTCTCCTTAAACTTGTTTTGACACCATTTTTTCGACAGTGCTGACTGTTGTGATTAATGTCTGCATGGGTGTGTCTGAGTTGTACTTGGTCACCAGTCACTTGTGGTAAAAGGATGGAGTTGGAACAGGGGATTGGACTTGATGGACTGAGACAAGGAGAGAAGGGCTGTGAGATGGGGACTGGGAGACGAGAGTTTGACTCACCGCTCTGTCACAAGGAGTGAAGTGTTACTCTGCATCCCACCCTCTCCCTTTACCCACTGTGTATGACGTGTTGCGCGGAGTCGCCTCTAAGCCAGGAATTTCAGAGACACCTATGCAATATAGCTAATCTATATATCCTTGTGCAATCTATGTAATATATACACGTATGCAATCTATCATATCTACTGTTGCAACCTGTCTATTTCCCAAAAATGCATTTGCGTTAGATTGTGTCAAATATTGCACATGGCTATCAGTGGATGCTTTATTGTATCCTATTAAAGCTGTCATACTGTGTCTTTGTGTCTTTGGTTGTCCTAATCGCAGTTGGCAGAGATTCAAGCTCTTTGTTTTTTGGACAGTGAAGCGTGAACAACACCTGCCACTGGAATCCAGTTCCTTTTCTCCAGCAAACGTCTGATCTCTCTTTCTCTTCTAACCCTTTCTCTTTTTCATCTCTTGCTTTCTATTCTCCCTGTTTCTGCTCTCCCCTCCCTTCCCCTGCTCTCTTTTCTCTCTCGCTCTCCCTTTTGCTTCAGCATGTCACTGGGGTGTTGCCAGGCTGTGTGAATCACGTGAGGATTGTGTGTCTCAGGGTTTTTATATTGGCAGAGCGTGCGACGTATTCCATAGTCATGAACGGGGTTTCTTTCTGTAAGGAAAAGCATTAATTGTCTGCTGCTGTGTTTTAAGTCCAGCTAAGAATTTGACGCCACTGTGTTTTCAAGAGGGCCATCTTTGTCATTCCTCCATGTCTTTCAGGTGTTCCTGTTGTTGTGTATAGCTGACTGGATGGTGTACTCTATGTGGGGCAGTGGGAAAGACCCGGACAGTTTCTCCATCCCCTACCTGACAGCCCTGGGAGACCTCCTGGGCACTGCCCTCCTGGCTCTCAGCTTCCAGTTCCTGTGGTACATCGGTGACCAGGACAGCGATGTGGGCGACTGAGAGGAGCCCTGACGGAAGGGTGGAGGGGTTACGCCCGTGCCTCCACCCCACTCCACCCCCCACCCCCGGTTGCGGTTGAGTCGGTTTGCCTTGCTTAGCTATTTATTAGCCAACCAGGAGCACATTTTGAGTTTGAAAAAAAAAATATATATATATATATATTTTCTGGAATAAAATGTTTCTGCATCTAGTTCATTTTTACATTCAAACAATGACACTGTAATCTAGCCAAATGATGCTTCTTACAGTGCATTTTATAATGACATTTGACCCTTATTCGTTTGCACAAAGGCACTTATATTCAGCGGACACTGCAGGACTTCCTGGAAGCCTGTATTTGGTGAGGTGGCGGAGCTGCAGTGTTTCTCTTGACAGGAGGGATTCATGGACTGACAGGGTTATGATACAACAGATTGTCAACTCTGGGCCCGGAAACCGTTTTGTTCCAGCCCTGCAGCCAGTGACAGTCCTGGTAGCTGATTCAGGCCTTTTAGAGCTGGTCAGGAGCAAACGCACACACTCTGCCTTGTTACGGACTGGATCTGCCTGCTCCAAACTACATACAGCCTGAGCCCAGGCCCCTGCAGAGGCATGTAGTTTTAATAAGGCTCAGCCATACATTGAACGTCGGTTGTTTTTTTCCTGATGGGACTGTTCATATGTCTTCGTTATGCATAATCGCAGGAGGACTAGTAGCGAGGACAGGGTGATGGTGACGCTGGTTAATCGTACTCAGAGGGACAAAGGAATGTACAGGAGACTTGGTATTTGTGTCCCTCGTGACTTTTTTCCCTTGTCTTTCCCGGACTCATTCTTTCTGTCTCTTGCTCTCTCTCCCTCGTTCTCTCTCTCACTGTTTATTGCTCGCGCCGTCTTTCTCTCTTGCTTTGTTTCACTCTCACCCCTGCTTGCTTGTGTGGTCTCTCCTGCTTGCTGTCTGTCAACCTGTCTATGTTTTCCCTCCTCCTTTCTCTGATGGGGTCCGGTCACAAACACAGAGTAGAGAACAACGGCGACGTTCTAGTCAGGTCTTGTACGGTCATGTGGTTGTCACCATAGACGTTTACACGGCAGGCCCAATCTGTTTACACGTGTTTATGTTCACCACGTTGACTCTCAGACGTTTATATTCCATTGAAATGTGCCTCCAGAGATTCACTGGTTGAACGGCTGTTATTCTGTCTGATGCCACATTCCTTTTTTCTTTTGTTGATTTATTGTGTTTTTCTAAAATCTAATGATTCACAATCAGTTCTAAAAAAAAAAAAAAAAAAGCAAAACAATGAATGTCCTGTTTGCCAACTTTGCTTTTGACATATATAAACCTTTTCATAAATAAATAATGTCCAACATTTCGTAAATGATTCTAAGCTGCCTAACACTGTCTGATTTATAGTTTTGTCGAAGCATAAGAGAGCGGTTGATTGGATCGTGTTGCATTAGTTGTTTTTCTGCTAAAGCTTTCGTCTAAAGAAGCTTAGGCCAATGTCTGTAGTCCACGGGTGGCTGGTGGGATCGTAACTGGGGAGGACAGGCTCATGTTAATGACTAGAACAGTGTGGTTTATGTATTTCTCTCCCCTCCATTTACTCCATTCCATTCTTTATTATTAGCCTACCAGCCTCCTGTGATACGCAGAGGGAAGGTAAGGAACAGGTCAAATTTCTACAAGTCAGCATCACAATGGTATAAGATCTAGTGTTCTTCCTGATTGCCAGGAGATCACTGGACAATCACTAGCTCTTTCTTAGTCTCCATGGTTACATTGGTGTGGTATGTCACATTTCATGACCTTCGCATTCTATGAACATGCCTACACACACACACACACACACACACACACACACACACACGCTACACCTTGCTTCCTTGTCATGGCTTCTCGCCGAGCTCGTCTCTGATTTTGGGCTCTGATTGTGTGCGCTTTAAATCTCTAAGCTCTGTCTCTGATACCACCATATTCCTTTATTTTGCTAGTTGTTTTCCTTCTCAGCAAGCTCAGAGGCTGACTTATTCAAGTGCGTTTGCGTGTGTTCCCCGTTAAAGCACAGATTTCTTGTTGTCTCTGAAGTGTCATTACCAGCAAATTAATTACCAGCAGGGCCTACCGAGACACAAGTAACCCACGGAACAGAGTTACTCTTGGCTGTCCATCTGCTTACCACAGGACAGAGTTAAGGATCAGGATATCTTTCATCTATACTTGTGTGGTGGTTTCTGTTGGACTTTCCTCATTAAATACTCATTCTGAAATGACTTAATGCATGAGGGAAGAAAGTAAAAGAAATTTAAATCATTTATCTGCGTGTCTTAGGGTGATGTAGTGGTCTAAGCCGCTGCCTCCAGTGCGTATATAGTGATGTTAAATGGTTACATTCCGCCTGCTCTTTTAAAAAATCTATCCTCTTTCTCTCTTTCAATAAAAAGCATTAAATGCCTTCTGAAATAATGAATGCTGCTTACCATTCAAGTAACTGCCAAAATGAAGGAACAAATGAGAGATACAAAGTATATGGTCTTCCTCACTGGTGTGGCATTACACCAGTCATGTTCATGGTCATGATTGATTATTATGTTGGATGCCATAGCTATACCAGATCTTAGTGGAAAGAGGGGTGATTGTTGGAGTATTAGAAGAAATGTATCTGGCTCATAGCAACCAAGCCCCATGGAGTACGGCCAAGTCTAGCAAGATATGGTGGTTGCTAGGGGCTTACTTAGCTTTTAACATGGAAAATACTAAATCATTTCATAGCACTGAAGCAAGAATACTTTCTCTACATCAGACACGGAGTCACTATCTGCCTTTGAATTGTTTACAATTGAATACTTTGCAGTGCTGACAGGATGTTTCTAAGTACACCTCAGCGGTTTATAACAGTTTATCAGAAATGAGTTACAGAATTTTCCAGAACAGTGCAGCATTGCTAGTTAATCTTCTCATAATGAATAATTCATTAGGAAAAATGGACAGGTTGCAAAAAGGTAGTCTCAGATTGTTTAGAGTGTGAACTCCTACTATATTACAGTTAAGATGCTAAGCATGATTTACTACAATTACACTACTCTGGTTTTATGAAATGGCATGTCTCCAGTGATGGCCCATGACTCTGTCTGGCTACAGGGAGGAACTCTACTGTAATGTCTCTGTCTGGCTAAAGGGAGGAACTGTACTGTAATGTCTCTGTTACACACTTCTGGTTTTCTCCAGTCTGTGAATGCCCATGTGCAGCTGGTGTATGTATCCTGGGATTTTAAGTTGGGGTACAGTATCGGGCTTCTGTTTGGCTGTTCAAACAGAGTGGGGGGGGTGGGGGTGGGTGCATGTGAAACCTAATCCAGGGGTGCTCTTTGGCCCGACCAGTAGCCCCAGGGGCCCTATTTGGCCCCTGGGCTGTTAACAGCATGTTAACGCGCTCCAGACAGAGAGGCACTGAGGCATCGGGAGGTAGCCCAGAAAAACTGCTCCATACCTAAGCACTGAGGTGTCTGCTACCCTCAGGGAGAACAATAGCTGATTCACATTGGGACCTAATAGGAAACAGATTATTAAATGAAAAAAATGCTAGAGTGCCTCAATGGGCCCAGTGTTTTCTATATTGTGACAGAGAATAATGACTGTCTGGGATGTAGTACATGAGCGTCATTAAAGGCCCAATGGAGTCACAAATATGATTATCCATTTTTTTAATATTGTTTCCTTGCTTGAAATAATATTCTGAAATTAAATGTATTTTGTTTTTGTCTTAGCTGGCTGAGAGGGGTTCTGTTTTGATTATGATAGACAATGACTGTTCAGTTAGGTTAGGGGGTGAGATTTAGACCGTCCTATCTGATCCCTGTTCTAAAAATAAATTCCAAAATGGGCCAAAGGAGGCTCAGAAAAAAATAAATCTTAGTTTCAAAAAATGAACATGAACTATTGGCCAAAAAGCGGATTAAACTGCATGGGAAATTCAGAAGTTATAATCTACTTTACCATGTATTTTACTACTGTGGAGAAAAGAGAGTGAGGGATGGACTGCAAAGGAAGGGAAATACTGGTAAAGAAGGGAGAGAGGAAGGAAGGGGAGTAAACAGAGAGGTCGCTATCACCAAGGGGTGAGATTCTTTGGTGACTGATCGACGGATGAGTGGTTGGTAGAGAGGGGAACAGGTTTTACAATAGTGGTTACCTGGCTACTTTGGATATCCAACAAGCTTGAAGGTCTATAGTGCCCAAAAAAGAACTTCCTCCATGTCTACATTTACCTTTTAGTCAGTTGGACTGGCTAAAACTAACTCTTGCCCTTACATCTTACTGTAGCTTGTATCTCTGAGGTAATCTCTGAAACAGAGAACAGCATAATCCTGTCAGCTGGGTGAACAGAATCTGCCCGCCAGTGATGATTTCTGGAGGGGATCAGAGAAATGGATGAAGTGTGAGTAGGGTCCCACTGAGAAAGTGAAACATTGATTCTTCTTTATTTAGGCCCTAATCAATCTCCCATGAGTGGGAGTGAGATAAAGTCAAGGGACAGAGTGTGTGAGGAACATTATCTGAGGTGAGAATCACCTGCATTCATGGGACCCTGAGGGCCAGCCAGTGGCCGTGAAACACTGACGCGTCAGATCAGAGCACACATCATAGACAACGTATACATTACTACAGTATGCCCGGTGGTAGATTTGCCATAAGCATAAATAAATGCCAGTCCGGTTAAAGTAAACCCCAAAACCACAGTAACATTTCACAGGGATGGTGTAGCTTTGAGTTAACCCTTACACCACAAACACACACACACACAAACCGACACACCTTGAAGGGGTGGATTTACATTGAAAATCTTGTTTTCCCTTATCTTAACCCACAAAATTCCTAAACGCAAAATGTATCTCGGACTCTTAACCCCTAACGTTGATCCCAAAAATCCCTAAACCGAAACGTAACCCTAATCTTGATTGTGCCCTTATCCCTAGAGTGGAAAATAGCCTTCCTAAACGCAAGGACAAGAATTCCTCAAAAGTGCTTCTATAATAAAGTACAGTAGGCCAGGTGCCCTACTAAGCCAAGGGCCATACTATACTTATCAGGCCTTTTGAGGAATTCTGATTCCTGCTAGTAATGTACCACAAGAACACACACACGTGCGCATGATGTGTGGGCAGCCGTCCTCTAATGACAGAGTGCCTAACCAATGCAAAGGAAGGGCCGTGGAAATAAGCTGGTTGTGTTTTTGGCAAATTAAACAGACTACAAGGTCAGTTACTGCAGGCAGCTGTGGAGAGCTACAACTCTGTGGGGAAAGGCTGGATGTTTCAGAAGGGGAGTTTCAACCCTCCTGTGACTTAGAGAATTATCTGGTTGGGTAATATGTTCTCAGGGCATATTTGTTTGTTGTCTGTTGTCAGGGCATATTTGTTTGTTGAAGGTAGTAGGACAGTTTTTTTTTTTGAGAGTCTTAATGGTGTTGAGAGAGAGATTTCTTTTGGGTGTATTCCATGACCATGTCCATTTCTTCTAAAGTGCCCACTTGAAAAGGACCCGCAGAGCTGAGCACGAGGTCTGTGTAATGAGAGATCACAACCTCTGTTCAGAGAGACCATATTGGGAGCAGATTCAAACCCAGCTGTAGACATGGAGAAAGTCCCTTGTGTGAACTACAGGGGTCAATAGATAGCAGACACCTCAGTGACACAGCAGTGTCCATTCATCTAAGATAGTAGAGGTTTTATACACATTATGCTTGTGCTTTATTAGTTTGTATTGTCAAGTGTGACTTGTTTGATCCCTTCGATGTATGCTTGAATCCAGCTTTTATATATTCCTGTGGATTCAATCCTAATCACTTCCGGTCCTTCTGTTGATTGAGCTGTGGTAAATGTAGCATAGTGTGTGTATATCACTGACAGACAAATTAGCATATGTTACATTAGCGTCCATTAAATTGCACTACTCAATCACATTTTTCATATATTATAAATGCTACTATAATGAATCACAGCTGATTATACGTGGTTGTAAAATCATGTTACAGATGTAGGTTTGTGGCATCCAGAGGCGCCGTGATTTCAGCTGTTGGCGGGTGAACATGGGCAGATGTGGCATGGGATGAAGTCCCATCGACTGTTCTTTCAGCCAAAAAAAAAAATGTTTGACACTTTTCTGTTCACAAAGTTGTCTTTGAATGTACTTCCGTTAAGAATACAAAATGAAGGCCTAATTTGAAATTGACTCACCACCCACAGTGGGAGTCATTTGCATTTACACCCATCCCTGACCAATAGTAAGTGGATTCTAGTCAATTTGTTTTCATTGATTAGAATTAAGATCAGCGCTGGAAAGAAGAGCATAGATATAATAAATATTGAACATACGTTAAGACAAGACGGGTGGGGGCATTGGACCTATTTTAGGTACTCTACAAAAAGGTGAGTTTTCAGATGCTTTTTTGGAAGATAGATAGAGACCCTGCTATCCTAGCCTAGCCTCCAAGGGAAGCTGGTTCCACCATTGACGCACCAGGTGGGAGAAGTTTTGACAGCGTGGATTGGGAACTGCCCTGAAAGGGGTGGCTGAACGAAGAGCCCAAATTAGAAAATGTTATGAATTAAAGAGACTTGTGACTTACAGGTGTTTGAATGGTCTAGGTCAGGGCTGCCCAACCCTGTTCCTGGAGATCTACTGACCTGTGTTTTTCTCTTCAACCCTGTTTGTGACTAACCTGATTAAGTTTTTCATCCAGCAAATTATTAGAATCAGGTGTGCTAAATTAGAGTTAGATAGAAAACTCTGGTGCACATGGACTGCTGGGGTGTTACAGTTCAAATTCCACCTACCCTTCTTTCAGAAGTGTTTTTTTTAAACACTATCATTAGTTAGGTGAAGGATGGATTTGAACTCGCAGCCTTTGGCACAAAAGTCATTGCTGTTTACGCTCATCCCCATCCACTTAAACCCTATCAATGTTATTGATTTCTCACTATCCTCACCGCTGCCCCTAGTGGCTAGCCAGCAAATGTGCTGATCACAGTGAAGTATTAAATATTAGAAATTAAGGAGAATGTTGTGGCTTACTGGTGGTTGAATGGTCTAAGCTGCTAAATTTGGACTGCTGGTTCAAATTCCACCTAATCTTCTTTCAAAATAGTTTAAAAAAAAACACCATAATTAGTTAGTAGGTGAAAGATGGCTTTGAACTCACAACCTTAAGCATGAAAGGCAACACCATTTACACCCAGCCACCATCTCCAGCTGTTACACCCTACTATACCAATCTTATTGATTTCTTACTATCCTTGCCACTGCCCCTAGTGGCTAGCCAGCAAATGTGCTGACCCAGCGAAGTAGAAAATGTTACAAATTAAGGAGAATGTTGTGGCTTACTGGTGGTTGAATGGTCTAAGCTGCTGACTTTGAAGTACATGGATTGCTGGTTTAAATCCTTTGTACTCTTTTTTTCAAAAGTTAAAAAAATAGATAAAAGAAACAAGGGATGGATTTGAACTCCGAACCTTTGGCATGAAGATTGTTGCCATTTACACCCAGCCACCAACCCCATCCACTACACCCTACTAAACCAATACGCTATTTATTTCTTACCGTCCTCACCACTGCCCCTAGTGGCTAGCCTAAATATTGACCCTACCAATGGAGTAGAAACTCCAGAGACCAGAATGTACAACAATGTTACTGGAGCATGGTCCCTGTGCCAGGGCCAGAGTTCTTCATAGTTAGTGCACTTTATAGTTGATTTTGCAGAATGAAAATACATTTGCCCCCACGACCTTGGGATCAGTGTAGCTTGCTTGAGAGTGGAATCTCAGAAAGCATCATGTTATTTTTGGCCTTGCGCAATTGCGCACAAAATTAAAAATATCTGTGCCATGTTCTATGAAGCATGCATTTCTTCCTGTCATTTAGAGACTTGACACTTATTAAAGATTAAATACCTGAAAAATATTTTGACAGTTACTGGAAGTCAATTGACATTTTAATTTGTTATTCAATTATATACAGGTGGAAGATGAAATGGAGTTCTTTTCCCTTTATTGGCAAGTCAGGGACCCCATAGTGACTAAGTTATTGAAGAATGACAGAAGCCAAGCTAGATATGTTTGCCTTAGGGAACTAAGACAAGACGTGTTGGTGAACTGCATATTGGTGGTTTGGAATGGAGCCATGCTTGGACATCCGTAGACTTTACAAGCCGTCAGTGAACAGAGGGCCATCGGGGCAAGCGACTCGCTGACATGCGTTCCCGAAACAGTATTTTGATATGCCGGGAGCGTATCGTCTGGCATATCAAAACGCAGCTACAGACTTTTACCGGCAACGTTCTAGAAACATGACAGTAATGTGGGAGTAAGCATGGTGACTCGCAAGATTGTGCAGGCGCTCCACAAATGACACATGGGGATGTGTTGTAACGCCAAACTCGGGATGGGTGAAGGACATGATTTCCATGCCAACCACATTGTAATCATGAAACCAGGAGGCAGTCCGAAGAAATTCTACTGGGAAGGTGTTGTCAAACGTGGGACTAGATTAATAAATTCATATTTATTTTCTATAGCCTTTTTATAAGGGCTTCTACAGATCCCCAGCATAAAATGGTCAAAAGCATTTCACTATAGTAGGTTTTGTGTGTAGGCATACAGTCAAAACAAACAGGAGGCCTGGGCATCAGGAGTTTGAGGTGTTTTATTGTGAAAACATCAGACAGAATGACCTATAGAACCCTGCCAGGGACCACAGCCCCTCTCATCCAACCAGCAATCGATATATTCAATTATTCAGGTTTTTGGTGAGTGCCTGATGTTGAAACGGCAGTTTGTCCCGTGAGAAAGATACAAATATTGATAGAAAATAAGGGTTGCCATGGAGACCGCTATGAAGGCTGTTTAATGGGTAGTTGTTGGTGAATTAATAAATAAATAAATAAGACGTAGCCTGTTTGAACAAGTCTCTGTTCATAGAGTTCTAAGGCAGAGCATGTACAGTACAGAGCGCTCACAGACCCATACAGCTGGAAACAAAAATGATGACATGGTATTAAACAGCAGAGCAGCCCTGACTTTGACCAACGATTTAAGAGAACACTCCACACACACACACACACACACACACACACACACACACACACACACACACACACAC